>JAXCGZ010015468.1:0-76835 GCA_037179515.1 Halocaridina rubra | reverse complement strand
ATGTAATCCGTGAGTATCATCAAGGATTATTTTTTGACAGCATCAAGTTTGCATGTTTTGAGGTGACGTCTAGGGTCAGGGGATGTCAGTATTCTCTCTCTCTCTCTCTCTCTCTCTCTCTCTCTCTCTCTCTCTCTCTCTCTCTCTCTCTCTCTCTCTCTCTCTCTCTCTCTCTCTCTCTCTCTCTCTCTCTCGCTGATAATGATTGCCGTAAATTAATTCACTCTTTATATCACATTGAATAATTGCAGGTGATATTTGCATAGACCTTCGTAAAGATAAGTATTTGCACATCAATCATTATTTGCGTAATTAAAAATAGTGACAGTAGAATATCAGAATATGGTGGTGATGCCATACACACACACAAATTCCTTCATGGTTATGATAGAGTGGATAGGGATCGATATTTTGATATGGCTGGCTCTAGAACTAGAGGTCATAGTTTGAAGCTTCGTAAGAAAACTTGTTTGCAGGATGTAAGGAAATACTTTTTCAGTGTAAGAGTAGTTGATAATTGGAATTGGCTAAGCGAGGAGGTAGTTAATGCTATCTCAATCCATAGTTTTAAGGACAGGTATGATAAGTATCACTAAGTATAAAATGGAAGCGATCAGGAGACGGGAAGATACGAGCTTTGGGCTCTTTCCCGTAAACACAATTAGGTAATCACACACACACACACACACACACACACACACACACACACACACATATATATATATATATATATATATATATATATATATATATATATATATGTGTGTGTGTGTGTGTGTGTATGTATGTATACATACATACATACATATACATACATTCATAGACACGCATACACGCCTCGCATCTCTCGTGTTCCGGTCAATTCTCAGCCTGTCCCAGGATTCGATGAGACTTACTTTTCTCGCCAAAGAATCACTCGGATTCGAGCTAAGGAATGTCAGGCCAAGTCTTGAACCTCTTTCGCCACGCAAGTCCAGAAACGGACGGAGAGAGAGAGAGAGAGAGAGAGAGAGAGAGAGAGAGAGAGAGAGAGAGAGAGAGAGAGAGAGAGAGAGAGAGAGACTAAATAAACCCGCAACAAAATCAATATCAGACAGGCCTCGTTCAACTATCCCTTTCGGGCCACTTTGTGAGTGCAATGCGGAACTCTCTCTCTCTCTCTCTCTCTCTCTCTCTCTCTCTCTCTCTCTCTCTCTCTCTCTCTCTCTCGCGTAAATGTTTACATTTTATGTTCACCATAAAAATAATTCTTTTTAAGGTCATCCTTGGTTCTTGACTCATGTGTTTGAGAAAGAGATTTTATGCTTGTGATTCTTAGCCTACTGGCCGGGTGTCTGATTGCCTCAATATTTCTCTTGTTGATATCATAAACGTTTGTAGCACACGCACATACACACACACACTGCTGTTAGGGGGAATGATAATATTACTAAAAATATAAAATATACTTAAATACATACATATATGCATATACATTCGTATTATACCTTAGACACAGAGCTGCAGAACTGGCGTATGCATGCCTACCCCCTGCCCTAGACCTCGTAGTACCACTCAGGATGCCATTTCCGCCTGTGCACTCATTATGCCTGCTAAGTTCGTAGCTTGTAGGAGACGATAGACGCTACTGTTGTCACATCCGTCTCAGTGGGAATTGCCACTGGCTGGAGTTGGTACAGATGATCTGTTTATGTAATAAGATAAGGACACATTTCCACATGCTAATAATATTTAGAATCTTTGTATGTTTTCCTAGGGCGAAACATAAACTTCCTTCAGTTTATTATAATTACCTCTCTCTCTCTCTCTCTCTCTCTCTCTCTCTCTCTCTCTCTCTCTCTCTCTCTCTCTCTCTCTCTCTCTCTCTCATTTCATCAGTGCTTGTCATATGTACTTATTGAAAGATAGGCCTTAAGATACTGTTTTATCATTGATCCACATATCTGATAGTTAGCTGACCTAAGTCTGTTGAGATAGCAAGGGCTAACTAGCAGTAGTAGTATCCATAAGCACACATTGATGTAAATATATGGCTCTTTTCCGTGAGCACAAATAGGTAAATGCAAAGGCCTTAATCTCAGTTGTAAGGGAAGTAGGTCAGAGCATAATAGGGTTCTATTTGGACTTTTCCTTCCCGAACCCCCTCATATGCCCTGAAAGATTGAAATACGAAGAAGAGGGATTTCTATTCCTCTTGCTCCTCCCCATTTAGTCAAATTTTAAAAAAAAATTATGTAGTCACAGAGGTTGTATTGGTACCTAGCACCGGTAGAGAGAAATTAGACAATTCATAGAAAAAGGGAATGGAGTATGGGAGACAGAGGACGATTACTACTACTACTACAAATATTAATAATGATAACTAACGCAACTTAAGGAACCTCAGAACCAAGTTTAGAAAAAATTTTCTTATTCATTTATTTTGTTATCGAATCGAAAGTTGATTAAGGGATTGTAATTAACCAATTGAAATATGAAGAGAGAGAGAGAGAGAGAATTCCCTAGTTTTATTCAGTAAGTTTTAATATTCACAGCAATTATGTATGTATTTTGTAAAGCATATCTATAAATGTAAGTTTTTTTATTGTATGTACTGTATGTGTATCACTTATGTAGCCTATGCGAAAATGTCTGTATATATTTCAACTACTCTATAACTTGTGTGTGTATATATATATATATATATATATATATATATATATATATATATATATATATATATATATATATATATATATATATATATATATATATATATATATATATATATATATGAGAAGCAAAAAACGGCCCATAAATAAGACACAAAAAGAAGCGAAGGTGTACATCTTCGCTTCTTTTTGTGTTTTATTTATGGGCCTTTTTTTGCTTCATATTGTGCTGTGATATAACAGTTTATTTTGCATATATATATATATATATATATATATATATATATATATATATATATATATATATATATGTGTGTGTGTGTGTGTGTGTGTGTGTGTATATAATTTCAACTAATACGCACATTGGTAACTCGACGAGTAGGTATCACATGAGTTACCAATTTATAAAAATAATGAGTTAATGAAGATGGTATACTCTCTCTCTCTCTCTCTCTCTCTCTCTCTCTCTCTCTCTCTCTCTCTCTCGCACACACACACACACTCATGTAAAGAGATACCGTAAAGTAATAAGAATGGATTAGAGAAAGGGTGGGTGGAAGAGAGATCGAATAACGCAGGTAGAGCAACAGAGGTAGATCTCAGGTGCTGAGAAGCTGGCTTGTCTGCTCGTTACCATGGTAACTCTCTCTCTCTCTCTCTCTCTCTCTCTCTCTCTCTCTCTCTCTCTCTCTCTCTCTCTCTCTCTCTCTCTCTCTCTCTCTCTCTCTCTCACACACACACACACACACTCTCTTTCTGTGTGTGTGTGTGTGTGCGCGCGCGTGTGTATTTGTATAGGTGCACCTTTGCTTGTGCCTCCGGTAATTACAGGTGAGGTCAAGAGATGCTCATCCCACGCACTTGAGATGTTGAGATGACAGGTGTAACTCTAAAAAGTTGTCAGCTTTCCTCTCCTCCTTTATCGGCAGATGGAAAGAAGATACCATTGTACATCCCTATGCCTACCTGCCTACCTACCTACCTTCTTTCCTTCCCTCCTACCTACCTACCTACCTAGCTACAAATTTCCTACTGTAACTCTATCTGTCGTCTTCATTGCTTCTGCTACGCAGTAGAGCGGCATACTATATCTTGTATTTTTATTATTATTGTTATTGAGTACATAGGTATGAATTATTATATTATTTTTTCTTTATACTACATCTAGTAATGATGATGATAATAATAATTTATTATTATTATTATTAATAGTAGTAGTAGTAGTAGCAGTAGTAATAGAAGAAGTAGTAGTAATAATGTTGTTATCGTGGCATCATAAACATTTATCATCATTATTATTGTTACTCATTATCATCAAATATATTATAATTGTTATTATCGTTATTATTATTATTATTATTATTAGTAGTAGTAGTAGTAGCAGTAAAAGTAGTAGTAGTATTTGTATCATTTTTATTATCAGTATCATCATCATCATCATCTAGAAAATTATAATTTCCTAATCGACTAATGCAGTAAATGAAAATAAATAAGATATAAAATCGTGAGACTCCAATTAAAAACTCATTACCTAAGCATTGGGATTAAATGCTTGTTCGCAGCTCCTGCCTTTTGTAGAATCTCCTGGGACCACGAGTGAACTCTCTTGATCTTTCATTAATACCCCCATGGCTGAAAACTTGTTTCTAAATCACTTTTTTTTTTTTTTTTTGCCGATGGAGTATTGTTCATATAAATACCTTAAAAAGGTGTAGGTTATGCCTGTAGCAGTTTTATGACCTTGTGTATATATATATATATATATATATATATATATATATATATATATATATATATATATATATAAATTTTCAAAATGGGCATTGCTCATATTTATGATTCTCTCTCTCTCTCTCTCTCTCTCTCTCTCTCTCTCTCTCTCTCTCTCTCTCTCTCTCTCTCTCTCTCTCTCTCTCTCTCCAAGACTAATTAACTCTATCCTCCTTAAATATCCCTCCTAATGAGTCAAAATAACTATCTAGTATTGAATAAACCCTCCTGATGAGTCATTAGCTCTCTACCCTCCTTTACCTATCCTCTAATTATCTTTCTCAGGAGGACAGTAATTCAGTTTTACTTTTAGTAATGCAGTTAGATGGATATAATGACCTTTATAAACAAGCGTAATGATCTTATGTAATATTTCTCAGTCACTGAGATGAGCATATCAGGGGAACAGGGCTGGTCGGATGGTTTGGGAACGTGGTGATAGAGATGATAATAATAATAATAATAATAATAATAATAATAATACTTTATTTCCATTTCAATACAATGGGTATTCGTCAGCCAGGGTAAGCCCCAACCCCCCACTGTGGTGTCCACCCACAGCAGTTCCTGCCAGTAAACAGCTTAAACTCTCGGTCTTGGACGGGAACCGATCTTTCGACCTCATGAATGCGAAGCCAGCGCGTTACCACTGTACTAGCCAGATGAGACTGAAATGGTTTGGGGACGTTGTGAGAGAGGCGAGACTGAAATGATTTGGGGACGTGGTGAGAGAGGCGAGACTGAAATGGTTTGGGGACGTGGTGAGAGAGGCGAGACTGAAATGGTTTGGGGACGTGGTGAGAGAGGCGAGACTGAAATGGTTTGGGGACGTGGTGAGAGAGGCAAGACTGAAATGGTTTGGGAACGTGCTGAGAAGGGATGAGGGATTTGTTGGGATAAGGATGCTGAGGATGGAGGTGCCAGGCAAAAGGAGAGAGGTAGACCAAGAGGTGGTTTAAGGATGTGGTGAGGGAGAACATGAGGGTGTGTGGTGTGACGGAGGAGGACGCAGGGGATTGGGCGATATGGAGACTATTGATGGGGGCGACTCCCTGTTGGGAAAAGCCGAAAAGATTGTTGCTATAATAATTACTATTATAACCTAATTATAATTTTTTTTTATGCGTTTTTATCACTTATTATTATATAAGAAGTCACCACAATTCCTCATTGCACTGTTCGGGTCAGTCACAGTGTAAATGGGTAAAGATATTTTGTCGTAGCTTGTTAACTCGACCAGTTCTTCTCGTGGCTACCCCTTCACCCCCGTTCTGTTATTGTTGTTATTATTATTATTATTATTATTATTATTATTATTATTATTATTATTATTATATAAATACTTAGAATATGTAACGACAGCAAATTCTATAATTATCCTCTTCTTCTTCTTCTTATTATTATTATTATTATTATTATTAGTAGTAGTAGTAGTAGTAGTAGTAGTAGTAGTAGTAGTAGAAGAAGTAGTAGTAGTAGTAGGCTCTTTCATCGTCGTACCTTGTAGTGTTGAAATACACGACTCAGCGGGGGAGGGGGTTACTGGACGGCGGGTTAAATTATCGAAAGGCATCAGTTATAAATAATTAAATAAAAAGTACTTATTGGCTAATCATCATTAACAGTAGATATGAAGTAATATATTAGAAAATGCTTTAGCCTTTTTAGTAGTTTCCATAGTCTCTCTCTCTCTCTCTCTCTCTCTCTCTCTCTCTCTCTCTCTAGCCTGCTGGCTAGTACTGGTAACGCGCTGGCTTCGCATTCATGAGGTCGAAAGATCGGTTCCCGTCCAAGACCGAGAGTTTAAGCTGTTTACTGGCAGGAACTGCTGTGGGTGGACACCACAGTGGGGGGTTGGGGCTTACCCTGGCTGACGAATACCCATTGTATTGAAATGGAAATAAAGTATTATATTACTCTCTCTCTCTCTCTCTCTCTCTCTCTCTCTCTCTCTCTCTCTCTCTCTCACACACACACACACACACACACACACACATATATAAGGTACGATTAATTCTAAGTAGTTATAAGGGACTCAACGAGAGAGAGAGAGAGAGAGAGAACTCATATTTTCAGCGGATATCTTATCAGTGAAATATCCTGTTATGGAGCCGAAGGTTCTGATCATATACTTTGGGAGTGACGCTAGAAGTTCCCCGTATTTAGTCATGCGATTCCTTGGCAGAACAGAACTCCATTCATGTCTAGAATACGTAAGGGGAGGAGGTACCGATATGACGTCTCTAATTATCAATTAAATCATGCCCACTTAACAGGCGTAATGAGTACGCCATTGAATATGAGGTACTGGTCTTGAGGAAAATGTCTGCTCATTCATAGGTTTATACTGCAGTCTTACCCATATAAAAAAATGACTTCCCTGGGGGGGTTTGATTCAAGACCACCTGGGTTGAAAGCCAAGCCCAATATTGACTATGGAGCGATAGCAGGGTGGGTACAGACTCTAGCCTTATCAGGCAGGATGTGAGTAACTTAAAGCCCATTTAGATAAGATAAAAAAAAAACCTCAGTAGTTCAGTTGATAGAGCTCTTGTCGGCTTCTAAACCATACCATAAAATTTTATTCATTATAGGCTAAGCAGAGATTATTATTTAGAATTAAAAATAGAAAAAAATCCTTAAGATTTATGTACTTTTGCTTGTGTGTTACTATATGTCCCCATTTTGTGGGTGGACACAGTGTAGCTGGGGAATTAAAGCTAGATAGTCCTCTTAACGCCCCACATTGGTCCCGATCACGGGTCTGTCTGCTATGGTCCTTTATATATTGAAGTCATGAATAGTCTTGGTATGTATAGCTTGTAGACAAAAACAATTTTGGAAATAAGGTTAAAGTTTATATTTACTTTGGAAGTAACTATATCCTCTTCTGCTAATGAAATGCCTAAAACAAACAAGTTTCCCCTTTTCCGTAGTTTAGCTCTGCTTAATAGCAGAGGGTATTAAGTATGAAGGGTCAACACGAACGAACCATTAAGTCCCCTCATGGATATAAAAGTTAGGTCATGTCTACCTCCCAAAAATCTCTCACGCGTGTACAGCTCCCCGAGTTAATGTAGTTTATATCATCCCCAGAGAGATGTATTTGGGTAAAAAAGGTATGATCACGCAGCCTCTTGAGATGATAGAGGCTATCACACAAGGGAATATTCCGAGGTAGGCAAGTTTCACAACCCAGTTGGTCAAATAGGAAATGGGTTTGATATTTTTCTTTTAAAGATCAAACTATACTTGATATATTTGTATTTGTCAGAGCCTCCCAAATATTCTTCCTCAGAGCCTCTCAACCTCGCAGGTATAATAAAAAGGCTTTTGTGGAAATTTTGGCAGGCCAGTGACAGACGCGCTCGCGCGCGCGAAATATGATTGCAGAATAGTCATTCTTACAACGCACACAGATTACAAAAGTGGATTATGTTCCTCTTAGGGCACTTACAGAGAATAAGAGGATTGAGTAATCGCCTCTAATGACGTTTTGAAGAATACTGGAGTGGTTTACTTGCTTCTTACGACACACACACAAAAATAAAGTAGCCATTAATTGCCTTTGACAACCAGCATGAATGTAAGGAATATCTCACGTTGGTTGTACAAGTTTATTTATATAAGATGTGTAAATACGATGTCGGTGTGTCCAGTGGCGGCGACCTTATGTGTGTCGAGAAACCACCTATCACCTTTACGGAGAGAGAGAGAGAGAGAGAGAGAGAGAGAGAGAGAGAGAGAGAGAGCTAACTCTTTACTATCCTTGACTGCTCTGCGTGTTGCTCATGAGAGAGAAAGAGACCAGAAGATGCTCTTTTTTTTCGTATTTTTCGGGGGTTGGGGGGGGGGCTTGGAAATGCGCATTTAATAATGCCCATTTGTGTGTCTGTGGTCTTATTACTGAATAATTCCGTCATTTATTTCTTAAAGATTTGGTAAGACGCTCTCTCTCTCTCTCTCTCTCTCTCTCTCTCTCTCTCTCTCTCTCTCTTTTACACACACACAGCTCTCAGTTACGGAGATAGTTGTTACACCACTGTATATGACGGGCTAAAACAAGATATCTAAAAAACATTAATTTTTCCCAATGCGAGGTGGAATTAAAGAGTAGTGTCTTCAAAACAGAGTCTCAAATAGGTAATCCTTCTCAAAAAGAAGGTGGGAAAAGGGTAAATATTTTTATATTTATATATCAATTGTGGAAAAGACATTAGTGTGTCGTAGGACTTTTGGCTAGGTGTCAAAGGAAACATTGAACACTCTCTCCAGTGTTTACTAGGATGAGGCCTATGTTTAAAAGGGTCACGAAGATATATAGCTGGTCCCATGGGACTCGGCATCTGGCGTTCAAATATCTCAAGAGGGTGTGAGATATAAACAAGTCCTTTATTCCCCATACCACACAGGAACACTTGTCCTAAATGTGAAGTACATGCCCGGGGGAGATACCCAATGGCAATAGGCAATTACCACCCACTCCTTTGCAATAGGCTCGTTGGAATAGCCCCTCCCCAAAATAGGCGGGACTCCACTTCGAACCTGGAGTTGATTTGCAGGACTGGATGTCAAGCCACGCCCTGCCCTTGGGGTATTTCAAGAACCACCCAGGGCAGGCACAGTGAGTTGAGTTAGAGACCGGGCCTTGCCAGCAGCAGAGTTAACACAGTACAGCTGAGTTAGCCTCCCCCTTTTGGGGGTGGGACTCAGGAATTAGTCGTGACAGGAACTGTAGTAATAGGAGCTCTGAGTACATAGATGTTAAAATAAGAATAAAGGAATATAAAGAAGATGTTTTTCACCAACCACGCTACCATAATTATAATTATATACGTAGGAAGTAAATCCTTACGTCAAGTGGCGCCTGTCGTGCTATCTGTCGATCTATCTCTCTATGTATCTACGTATCTATATATATATATATATATATATATATATATATATATATATATATATATATATATATATATATATATATATATGTAGACACGTTTCCCTTCGTATGGATGAAGATTTTTTTTTTTTTTTTTTTTTTTTGCAACTTAAAGCATATTTTTTTTTTTTTTTTTTTTTTTTTTTTTTTTTTTTTTTTTTTTTATGAACCGAAAGAGTAATACTAAGGGAATAATTAGTTTTGTCAGTTGAAGGAAACGTGTTTTAAGGTAAGAAATGTAGAAGAAGAAGAAGAAGAAAGGTAAAAATAGATATCTATTATAGTATCATTTTCCTTGAAGGGAAAGTATATTGATGAGAACCCCGGAATATCCCGCAGGGTTGGACCAAACCTAATTAGGGCCCCCAAAAAATTACTTTTTGATAAGGTTTGGCAGATGACATCTAGGAATAGAGATATATGAAGGACTTTGATGAGATGGATATTTTAATATTCTATTAAAGAGACCGATGTTATTATTATTATTGTTATTATTATTATTATTATTATTATTATTATTATTATAATTCTACTCTGCAGTTGGTTTCTTTTTCTAATAATGAAGATGCCATAGGCCTCCCATCTCTGATTATTGTTATTATTATTATTATTATTATTATTATTATTAAAAAGACCGGAAGAGGCTGGTAGGTAGTAGCAACGTTATATGGAAGTGAGAAAGGCTGGAAGCAAAGAACATTAATAGTAATAATAATAATAATAATAATAATAATAATAATAATAATAATAATAATAATGATGATGATGATTATAATAAATTTTGGATGTTTCAGAATAGGTACTGGATGAAGTTTTTAGGTCCTTAATCAGGGATTGAGGTAAAGGGTATGTGCCTAATTTGGGATTGAAGTTAAATCCATTGAACACATGCAATATTAATAACACACACACACTCACACACACACACACACACACACACACACACACACACACACACACACACACACATATATATATATATATATATATATATATATATATATATATATATATATATCGCATGTGTTATATTTCCATTTACCTCCCCTGCCTTAGAGGACATCTGTATGTATATCCGGAAGCAATTAGTATTTATTTTCTTTTTAAGTAATTTTTAGCACTTTTAATTAGATTCAAGTCAAACAGTCAGGACACTGTGGGCAGTTCTGATATGAGTTGAGACCTGCTATTCATGGCTCCACAAATATAATGTCTCTCTTATGCAATATTCGATGACAAAAAAAAAAGGTTTCGTCTCTCATTCATGGCCCAGCATTTATGGCACCTGGATGACACCTAAATGGCCAAAGTTCAACGAGTAGGATGATTTGTAAAGAATAATTACACCAGATCATCTTGAACATAGGCAGTGATAGGTAGATGTATTTCCTATTTAGGGCTTAGCAGATATAACGCCTGGATTAAGCACAGGACATTTTGGGTTTGAGTGACAGAATGGAGTTTGTACCATCTTTCAACCAGACTTTCTTGGGGGGGGGGTGATAATAAATGTAGCGTAATGATGTCTTATGTGTTAGCCCTTGTGAATGCAACAAACTCCATGCTTAATCACTCAATGGTGTTCCCACTTCTTTTGCTGAATTTTCAATTGTTAGCACCCAACAGATGATACTACTGCTGGTGTTGTGTCCCCAAAAGCCTTTCTGACTAAATGTGATTTTAAACCCCTCTGGGAACAGCCCCATTGCAGGGGAGCCAGTGAATACATCCATGATGTTTTTGTCTGTGGTGAAATAGTATCTTTATATACTGAGGCTTTTGTAAAGCTTAATGATGCCTGTCCTGCATGTGTGGGCATTTTTTTTTCTTTCTTTTTTAAAGGCAGGATTGCTGGACGACTGTTATTTGGTCTTTCCAAACCCTTGTTTTTGTAAATATAATGCTTGAATTAAGTCCTCACATATCTACATGATCTGCTATGCTCACTATATCTGCTTTCACCCTGTAATCAGTAATTTAGGGGTAGGAAAGGAGGGATTGCCATCCACAACCACTTGGAATATAATCTTTAATCACTAACTCTTGACACTCAGGTCATAAGAGGCTGACTTTCTCATTTCTTCACCACCATAAAAGTTATTCATAAATACTTTTCTATTTTCAGTATAAGTAGTAGTATTTATCCTTGGTAGTAAGAGAGAAAGTATTCCACGTGTTTATCCTGCGGATTGTAGGAAGCAATTAGTAATAACTTAAATTGGGTGGGAGGAAGAATGCCGCCCTCCTATCCCTGCATATTGTAAAAGTCAACTGAGGAGCAAAGGGCTGGTTAACTCATTATCTCCGTATATTCTTCTGCCACATTATAGTTTATACAAGAGATGAGGATGGCCAGAATGATGATGAAGCCCAATTGTGGCTCCTTTTTTTTTCTCTCCTTTGAGCACCCTGCTGGCTTCAGCAGGATATGGCATCATGATGAAAGATATTATTATTACTATTATTATCATTTTTATTGTTGTTGTCGTTGCTGTTATAATAATAATAATAATAATCATTATTATTATTATTACTATTATTATTATTATTGTTATTATTATTATTATTATTATTATTATTATTATTATTATTATTATTACTACTACTACTACTTTACTTTTCAGGAGATTGTCAGCCAATGAGACGCCTTCAGCCACATAATGGATGATAACAGCAAAAGACAAGGCACCAGGTAAGCATTTCATTTAAACAATTAATTGTTTCATTTATATTTTGTATTTGTTGTTGAGTGTGTTTCTCATTAAGGAATAATCATTAATATCATCATTGTTATTACTATTATTATTATAATTATTATTATTTCACCTTGCAGAGTTAATCTGATTGTTACTTTGCTCTAGAATAAGTTAAATTTTTGAAGACGAAATTTAGAAATCTTTTATTTCTTTTAAGAGAGCTAACCTCAGGGGCATCTGTGTATGCCATAAATTGTGGAAGAATATGTCGGAAATGGGAGGAAAAATGTATTGTAAAAAGGGAATCTTTCTTTTATCCATTCAGTGGATAAAATAAAAAAAAAATTTACATTGGACGTTAAAGGGACAACCTATGATTCTCTGGCCAGATAAAGCTTACAACATTTGAAAATAAATGAGAAAGAAATCATTGTGATTCTCTATAGTACGTTTTACCCTATTTTGTGTTGAAGTATGGCAACGGCATTTTGAATTTCACTTTATATTAAATTTTATATTTTTTTCCTTCACAGGGTGTTCAAGAAGAGTTCGCCGAATGGAAAAATTACAGTATATCTCGGCAAGAGAGATTTTGTTGACCACATCACACATGTCGATCCAATTGGTTAGTTCTGGAATTGCCTCTTAATAGCTTGTGTTCACATAACATTTTGAATTAGTCTCCTAATAAAGCTGAATCTCGTATTGTTTTAAATACTTTTTTTTATTCTTTTGTGTTGTACAATGTTTTATTTGCATACTTGGTACTGATGCATTTTTTTGAAGCTGTACCTCACGGTGCTGCCTTTATTTTAAATACTGTTGTGTCCTTGATTAAATAAATATGTAACTATTAATATGTATTCACATACAGTCTAGTAATTTCATTTATTTATTAAACTGAACCTTCAGTACATGAAGTGTGCTGAAGTCTTATGTTTTATTCGTATAATCCCTGTTTGATTAAATCCCATTCCTCCTTAAGAGAAACTTGCCAACATCTCTGGCTTTGATTCTACCTGCTATCGTCTCTATGTACTTATTTATCCATCCTATATTACTTTTTATCCATATATTTATAAAGTAGTTGTATTTTTGTTTCTTTATATTACTCATAGCAGATTTATTAACGGCAAGATTTCCATTTTGTTTGTATAATTATGTAGAAATAATACTAAAGTATGGAATCTTTATTATTGTTTTACATTATGTACATATCATACGCAGTATGTTGCTCCTCGTAGTACATAAGTACTCTACATATTTCATGCATATGTTCATAAAAATACTTTATTTATTGTGTGCATGTGTGCTGCACTCAAATACTTTTTCAAACTTAGAACTTAATTCTACATTATAAAAACCTCTTGTTTGTTCTAATACTGAATGTCAGTATTTTCTAAGATATTTGTATGTGTAATAAATAATGTTGAAAACATTCTGTTCTAGTCCGAGAATAAGTCTCTTTTCAGTAAATAATTTAAAATTATTACCAATGCATTTTGCCATCACAAATGTATTTTTTATTCCATATGTAGATAGAACCAATATGATAAGAGGTCTTTATTTTCAAATGTACCAACTTATCAGTTTCGTATATTCTGTATAAAGGCCGTACTTTGATGAAGCTAAATTTCCATATTCTTTCAGATGGAGTTGTTCTGATTGATCCAGAATACTTAAAAGATAGAAAAGTTTTTGGACACGTTCTCGCAGCATTCCGATATGGCCGAGAGGATCTGGACGTGCTGGGTCTCACTTTCCGTAAAGATTTGTATTTAGCCTCTGAACAGATTTATCCTTTGGAACCAACCACTAAGAGACCATTAACTAGGTTACAGGTAAGGAATTACTTCTATGATGTGCTTTAGAAAAGATTTAAGAGAGAAGAAAGTGTACCGTATATTGTTCATTAACAAAAAACTATTAAGGCGACTTTAGAAAGAGAGAGATGACCAATGAGAGGCCTTATTTTGCAAGTTTAAGCAATATTTATTACATTTTTTTAATAGCATTACCTGATGTTTTATAGCATTAATAATATATAATACGGTATGTTATTTATTTAATAAATACTGTACTCGTAAACCCAGGTTATTGATTCCATCCAAACTGAGCTCAGAAGAGCTAAGCTATTCTGAAGAGTAATGCTTTATTCATAAACTCATGCATTGCCGACAGTCATATTGCCAGTATTATTTATTATTCTTAGAAGATTATGCTGACGGCTCGATAGCTTCACCTTTTTCATTCATTATAAGGACATGTCTTTAGATTGCTGCATAGAGAATTTCTGAGCCTTCAAAGTCACTTTGCAGTCTTGACTCCTGTTTATTAACTTAAAAAAAAAATTAATAATAAATACTATTGCAACCTTCTTGTACTGATACAGACTTAGGGCTCTCAAAACAAAAATCATCAAAGTAAAGAAAAATATCCTCAAGAGAATAAGAGAGGGGCATAGCAAAGTTTTATAATGCCCTGCCATTTTGGCCCCTCTTATCAGTTGCAACAAGAAAAAATATTGCATTTACAATGGGATTGTTATCCCTTTGCTCCCTTATCCCTTTTATTCTACTCTTATGACAAACAGGGAATATGAGCCTTATATCTCTGCAAGAGTGAAATAAGCAACATGGTATCTTCTCAGAATACCTTATTCATTATCAGTAAATAATACACTGTTTTACCTCGGACTTAGCTTGCCGTTTCAGCTTTAGTAGTTTTAGATGTGATCTGTAAAGTGTTTAACTATTTTGCATCACTTTTCTTTATTACTTTTAGACTCCTTAAACACTGACTTGCGGTAGTCGTGAAATATTCACTTGTCAAATGTTTAACATGTATATTGTTACTATATGGGCTTTAGGAGAATCTCTTCAAGAAGTGAGGTCCAACTACTTTTTTTTTATCATATGAATAATTAAAACACATATTACATATATACCTGAAATGCCTACTTCTTATGTGTTATATGTGTTTTGTGACTACTTGCATATGGATGCGAGCATCTCATCAGAAATATATGTCCAAATTTTTCTTTTTTGTAAATATTTGGATTGTTAATACTAATTTGAACCTTCTTAGCTGCCAGGTTACTATTGTGTGTTGTTTAACATGCTCTGCCACTACTTGGATTACAGGAACGCCTCATTAAGAAGTTAGGTCCAAATGCTTTTCCATTTTTCTTCGAGCTCCCTCCACACTGTCCTGCCTCAGTCACATTACAGCCAGCTCCGGGGGATATGGGAAAACCTTGCGGAGTCGATTATGAATTGAAGGCATATGTAGGAGATAATGTTGATGACAAACCACATAAAAGGTAAGAATTGTACTACAAATAGCTTTGATGATTAAAACACAGAAAAAATTAGCTAGAAGAGTTAAATATATTCTCATATTTGGTGTACTTTTAGGCATATTCTTCGCTGCAAGTATCCAGTAATGTAAATGCCAGTAAGTGCTTTTCTTTAGAGGAGATGTAAAAAATCTGAAAACTAACAAAAATATTCTTCTGAGGTTTATTTGTAAAACATGAGAATAAAACTGAAAGGCATTTATAATGATTTAGATCAATTCATCTTTGCAAAAATGAGGAGGCCCTCACTTATTATATAATTTCTTGATATAAGAATGATAATGAAGTTTCCTGGAATATATGATTTGGGTGGAACATGCTGAGGTCTTCAGACAGAAAATACTCAGTGGCTACCAGTTGTGTGATCGCAATGCAATACAGTACCCTGTATTTTATTATGTTATAACGTTCTTATTTTTTCTACCAACTATACACGTATTTTCCTGTTATATGGCAGTTATAAATACAGCATTAGCTAGATGAGGTTTGGTAGTGATTATCTATTCATACAAGTTATATCATATGTACCAGTTGAAACTAGTAGTCCACAGTTAACCGGATTAAATAATACTGCTCAGAACTATCTTGTAATTGTGTACTAATGTATAACTTGTAATTATGTACTATAACTTATAAATAATACTTTGCTCGAGTAAGGATACCACTGGGCACATTTCAAGCGAACTATTTAGTGTTAAACTCAGATATAATGTAAATTTAAATTTTTTTTTTATATATATGCAAGAAATATGTCATTAGAGTAACATTTCTCCATTTACTTTTCATCTTGTAGCTTCCTCAATCAGCTTGTCTTTTTTTTAACTATCCTTAATTCTTTAATCCTGTATTATTGGTAGATGTACTTCAGAGTAATTACCAGTTATTTTATGTTTACAATCATATTGATTTATTTGGGTATCATGCAGCATGCAAGTATATATAGGACATTCTCCTAATACCTCGTTGAAGTACCTGGTACTTACTTAAATAAGTAGTACTTTGGGTATGTATGCTTCTAGTATATGGATTAAAACAATATACAATAATATTGCCTTCTTCGTAGAAAGTAGGTACGTATTGTAGTGCATTATATGTTTGTTTTTTTCCTTGCTAGGAATTCTGTGCGCTTGGCAATTAGGAAAGTTATGTATGCTCCTATGAAGCAAGGAGATCAACCCAGTGTAGAAGTTAGCAAAGAGTTTATGATGTCCCCTAATAAGTTGCACCTGGAGGCCTCCTTAGATAAAGAGGTAAGTGCATTTGTTCTTGAAAGCCTGGATCTCCAAACTCTGTAGCATAAGGAATGTATCATAGGTTTGCTGCGTTTTCCTAGGTCAAAAGAAAAAACTTATAAATGAAGTAATAATTGCTATTTGGATCTTTAAGTGACCTACATATGAATTAGAACAGAAGAGAAATGTCTCTCGCTGTGATTAAATTCCTTGTTTACTCTTGGAAGTATTCATTTACAATGGGAATTATTATATAATTAGTGAGAATGTAAAGTTGCTGCAGGCTGGATTTGACCGTCATGCCGTATGGCATGATGTACAACTGTTTTAGATGTACAACTGGTCCTCTACTTTCAGTGGAAATATATTTTAATGAATTAGTTATGCGAAATATTTGTAGGTCGAGAAAACATGCAGTCTAGTGCGTTTTACAGTAAAGTGTACACCACAAACAAACGTACATTTTTATAATAATTTCTTTTTACTGTTTGTTACAACTTTAATATTTGTAAAAACTCATAGAAAATTTTTGTCTCAATTTTTGTATGTCAATATGTTGTTAGTCAAGGACCTTCCTCTCAGCGCAGACATTGGTATGTGACTGACTTATTTGATCCCTGCTCTTTCCTAGACAATATTATGTGCGCTGCAAAAAAGAGCCAGGTGTTTGAATAAGAGTATTTATGTTACATATAATATCTGTCACATTATTCTTTATTACTGTTTATTAACATTTTTTACACATATGGTATAATATGAGGGCATTTATCTCTAAACGTATTGTAACCTGAGCAATCTGTATACAATATAAGAAATTGTGCCAGTTATCAGAATCCATAACTGCTATGTTATCCTTTGGTTCATCTATGAAAAGTTTTATTCCGATGTCATAATAAGTAGCTAGTTTAGATGTTGTTGAAAAGGTTATGATAAAGAATTCATCATTATGAATGTTGAGTACTACGTTTTTTTTTCAGTTATACTATCATGGAGAAACCGTAGCCGTCAATGTTCATATACAAAATAATTCTAATAAAAGTGTCAAAAAAATTAAAGTATCAAGTGAGTATAAAAGAATGTATTTTTTTTTATTTTGACTTAACTACCATCCATACATATCTGTACGACAACTTAATATTACTTCTGGGAATTTATTGTAAATATTGATTATCTGTCAGTGTTTAAGTATTGTTGTCTTATATTAAAGAGATATATAAATTTTATTTCCTTTTATATAACTGTATTGTTCAGGATGGATTTGCATTATTTTAGAACTACATTTTTTAAATATTTATATACAGTATATGGTAATTTTTTTAATCCTGTTATATGGAGAAAACATTAAAAAAGCGGAAATTATATTACAACTGTATATTTTCTTCTTTTTTTTTCCTTGTTTGGTAGTTCGTCAGTTTGCAGATATATGCCTATTTTCAACAGCGCAGTACAAGTGCACGGTAGCCGAAACGGAGAGTGAGTAAGTATTGTAGCAATTTTTTTTGTACAACAATGTCATTCATAATTTTAGACTGGACTGCCTCTTCTTTGCATTTATTCATTTTCTTAAGTTTTGTTCTGAAATACAATTTTTAAAAGTAACAAGACTTTTTAAATGCATTAATATTATTATTATTATTATTCAGAGCCAGTTCTTTAGATATCAATCTCACTGGAGTCCTATAGATTTTTTTTCCGTTTATCTTAATGCCTTCCTGTAAGAGTCTCTGACTCTGGTTGAAGCATTAACAGCTCAGCATGATAATAATATACAGAATTAAGAGTGCATTGAAATTTTGATATTCTGGTTACATCTGACGTGAAGGTCAGTGATTCTCATGTAGTTTTTTTTTAAGGGTTGAGGAACTTTATTTTTCATGTTGTAAGTATGTAAAGCCCTTATTTTTAATAATTATGACTGTTATATGATATTCCTTACTTTTCAGGTATAATGTAGACTTCTGTTGTCTTTTTTTTAAGTTTGTTGTTGTGTAAAACTTTATAGTCTTTTCTATATGAAGCTGAAATAAGGTTACTGATATATTAAGGGCTTGTGTTTTTATTTTCCATGAAAGAATCATCTATCTTTTCCACTTACGATAAGATAGGAATACATATGTTAGTTTCAGTGTTGCTCTGTTTAGAGGTATGTTTTAGCTTAACTTTGTGCACTTGCAATGAATTGTAGAAGTAAACTTTGTAGGTAATTGTTATTCTATTGGTATAGTATAGATTAGCTATGTACACAAGAGATAACATTCAATTATTACTGTATTATAGGTCCACTTGTTTAGCCAGTAGACGATTTCTTATGTTCTTTCACCTAGGCAGGGAGATGAGCGAAATCGCTCACAGATTTGCTCCTGCCCTGAAATCATTGCCCAGTGAACTTATGATCTTACAAATAATTCACCGTAATCAAAGTAAATTTTAATACAGTACTAGATATTTTGATGAAATATATTTGTATCTCATTGAATCATATTACTTAGATTTCAGATAGGGTTATGGTTGGCAAACTGTCTCTGCCTTCATTTTTTCTTGTCACTAAACATCTGGCAGAGGAAACAAACATGGGAAGGGTATGTCAAATTACTGTAACCTCTATTATTTTTCTATAAGTATAGCCACCTTGCTGATCACAGATTAATAATGTTTGTCTCATTTCAAGGGAAAAAATGCATTTTAGCTTTTTAAGTTCCTTATTTTAATGACTGATAAAAGATATCAATACTAGATGGTTCCAGCAGAAATGCTATTATAAAGATTATCATCTTGTGTTAGAACAAAATCTTATCATGAATGATCGCAAGTAGCTTTTCGTCGCATGATTTTAAACTGATGGATCTGTAAAATTTATGCGGTCACTATTGTCACCAGACTGAATAGAAGCTACATTTGGTATTTCCAATCATCTTGCATCATTACCTGGATCATTGTCATATCAATAACATGTCATAATATCAAAAACTAATTGGCACCAAGACTTAATGTCCTTAGGGCAATTGATCATGCATCATTCAAACACAACAACAAAACTGCGTATGTATGCCCTGCTTGGTCTTTTAACCTCTCTGAAACACATCACTATACCCTACATAATAAATAGAACAGACTGTAAGACATCAAAGTCCTCAAAGGCAAAGACCATCTTGATATGAAAAGCACCTGGAACACACTTTACAACCTCAATAAACCAACTCCAGTCACTGCACTGCGTGGCAGAACATCCACATACACCAAAGTAAATTAAAACAAAACCTAGCACACAATTTAGTTAAATTTAATGCCTCTACAGTTTCAGGCTATCTCTTTATCTTCTTCTCCTCCTCATAGCCCTGTTATCCTCTTAATTCTATCAATATATGAGGAATCCAAATAACCTCTAACTTGTCCTGCGGGCATTACATAATCCAGATTTCTAAATCTGCATCCAAAAAATTGAAGGTTCTGTTTCGTTTTCGTCATTACTTTATGCTTTACAGTTACTTAAAATTCATGAAGGTCTTACCGTCCCTGATTAGAATATTGCTCACGCATCTGGGATGCTTCTTCTTATACTTATCTCCTTGATAGGGTTGAGTCTAAGGCAGTCAGATTCATTAATGACCCTTCTCTTACTTCTAATCTGGATTCTCTTTCTCTTCACTGTAAGGTATCATACCTTGCTCTTTGCTATCGCTACCACTTCCATTGCTGCTCTGATGAGTTGGCGAGTTGCATCCCTCCCCCACTGCCGACTCCGCGTAACACTCACCAAGCGGCCTCGTCCTACAGGTATTGTATGGAGATTTGTAGTTCGTGGATTGGTCAGTGCAGTGACTGCTTTTTCCCATCTACCTCCAGACTCTGGACCTCTTCCTCCTTCTTACTTTCCTAATTCATATAACCTATCTTCCTTCAAAAAGTGGCTCTATCATCTTATCAGGGGCTAATCCTCCATATCTCTAGGTCCTTAGTACTTGGACTATTCTTTCAGTCTGTCCTTTTCCTTTGTGTATCATTACCTCATCTCTGCCTTGTCCATAACCTTATTTTTTCTTTTGTCTTAATGTTTTCTCATGCCTGGGCCTTTATTGATGAGGTCAGTGTTACACACACAAAAAAGAAAAAAAATTTTTCATCTCTTTCTCCGGCCCATCCCCAACCAGCTTCCGCAAATATATCCATACCCAGTTAATTCGCCATGCCATCCAGTCACTCAGTAACAACACACAGCAGCATGCATATCCTCCCGACATCCATCTCTCCAGTTCTCCCTTCCCCAAAAAGACATAGTCCACCTTGCCAGACTTTTATGTGGGTATCACCCAGCCTTTCTGAACTATCAGAAGAAAGTTGATGACTCCATCAGTGATGCCAGTCCAGAATGTAACATGTCACCTCATATCATTCAATGCAATTTTGAATGTTCCCTTCCTTACAACTGCATATTCAAGCAACACATACACTCCTTCAGAGCTCTGTGTGAAAGCCCAGGATCGGCAGTGCCCTTCCTTAAGGACTCATGGCTGTTCGGCCAGACAGCTCAGGAAGCAACAACAACCACACTCTTTCTTAGTCCCACAGTATGCACATTATATTTTGAATGATATTACCAAACTTATGTAATGATGTCTTCAGTCAGTATTTTCCTTCATTATTAGAAAGTGTTTCAAAAGCAGCAAAGGTAATTTGAATGCAGTTTAGAGTTTAATCAACTATGCCATGTATAAATTTGCTTTAATTAACAATAGATTTATTTTGATATTTATTTTCAATCCACTAAACAAGTGATAAAGGGATAATGTTACATAGGGATTGATAGAATTCTGTTACCTCCCATATTTTTGTCCTGTGATCACACTTTTAGCTATATTGATGTATATTCATTACTGTTTATGAAAACATCATACAGTATATCAGTCTTGCTGTGTGAAAAACGACTAAAACTGAACTCTTCTCTTTGCCATGGTTTAGATTAGGTTTGGGGTAAAATTCAGTAATAACTAAGAGAACCTATGCTTCTGATGAAATATTATATATCTAGCAGTGAAGTACTGGATGCATGCCTCAGAAAAGGAGCACATCTGATAGTATATATACTCGTTTATTTGTTTAAGGAAAGATACTTCAAAAATTGAATAAAATAGTACTGTATTGACATGTTTATCGTGCTCAATTAGAGACTTGGAGTGATTTCAAATGAAACAGGTACCCGAATATAGATTATTATATAATTTCTGTTAGAGAAATGTTAGAATTGTAGACAAACTTGGATAATATAGTGCAATGGTCTTCACTGTTTTGAACGAAAATTTACTTAGGATAGCAAATAGAAATAATTCAAAAAATTGTGCATGCCAGTTGTGGCTCTGAGTAAATAAAATTAATGTATAAGCCGATTTTACAGTCATTGCTTCATAATAATTAGGTAAGGAATCTATATGTGTATTTAGTACTTATTTATATGATAATTAGGAAGTAGTGTCCTCTATATGGCAGAATTGATGTCTTAATTCATTATTTTCCTTCTTTATTAGAAAGTGTCTCCAAAGCAGCAAAGCTCATTTGAATGCAGTTTAGAGTTTATTCAACTATGCCATGTGTAAATTTGCTTAAATTAACAACAGATTTTTTTTTATATTAGTACATTAATAGGGCTCTAGAATGACCCGCTCGCTTTGATAGTAACATGTTTATGATATATACTTCCTAAAAGCATGTTGTTGCTTAATGACTGTGTAAATATATCCTTGTATTTATATCTTAACAAAGATTAACTGATTAGAGCTACAAAACCATGAACTCTGCTGGTTTTGGAGTTTTTAATATGATGGAACTCTTTCATCTGGTTTTATAGGAGTTTGTAGGTAGAAAGATTGGAGTTGGGAAATTTCCTTACTCTATTTACAGAACTTTAAATTATTATCAAACAGTGTTGAGAAGAATTTTTTAAAATTATTTTATCTACTGTTAAAATGCGACATATTCTCTTGGTTTCTGGATTTAACACATTCAAAATTGCATAAGAAGCAGGACAACTGTGTATATATATATATATATATATATATATATATATATATATATATATATATATATATATATATATATATATATATATATATATATATATATAGTTTTTTATTTTCAGCTGTTCTCTCAAAGTGTATGCTTAGCTGAAATGTATTGCTCGCTTAGATTGTCTAGTTTGATGGTTGTAAAGCATGTTTTTTAACCTTTGAACAAAAGTCATTAAATCTTCAACATGAAATGTTCTTAAAGAAACAAATATTTTTATCAATAGAAATTTTAATTAGACTGAGAGTTATGTTGTCATGAATTCCCTGTTTTTCTTAAATATGTATATGTGGAATTAATGATTTCTTGTGATACATAATTTTTCTCTTACTAACCTTTTAATGATTGCCTATCTCTGTTGCCCACCTCCCATTGTGTTTTGTCCATATATTTTTTTTGTTTTCAAGTCACACTCATGATTTGTGAGCGTGAGCAGATTATCCTTGATATTTAGTGTACTAAGGCTGCCACCTTTACATTGTTATAACCCATAAGAATTATTACTGTATAGTCATAATTTCGTTTCTCAAAAACTAGTCCATCTCACTAGCATCTCAATTTGCAAGGTAATACCATAACATTTCTAAAAGACTAAATTACTTTTTTGTATTTTTGTAAAGAAATTCTTCTTAAAAATTCTTTTGGACAAAATTCCCCGAATTTTATTTTGTTTAGTAATAATTTTTATTCCAAATGCCCCTACATTTTATTTTTGTTTAGTAACTATTCATAATAAATTTTGTATGATCAAATGCCCTATCCATCACACATTAAGATGTGTTGCGTACGGGGTAAAGTTGGCAGCCCGTGTGGTGTTGCTGTGGTGACGTGTGTCTGGTGTGCGTTCACAGGGATGGGTGTCCTGTACTGCCGGGCTTTACCCTCTCTAAAGTGCTGCACCTCACGCCCCTGCTTCTTAACAACAAGGACAAACGAGGTCTGGCTCTCGATGGCCAGCTCAAGCACGAGGACACCAACTTAGCGTCCTCTTCAATGTAAGTAGTGCCTGCTTGCACACTAACGACTAACCTTTACTAATAGTTAAGTGCTTACTTAGCACCCTTTCTCTCCAGGCAACAGCAGCGATTGCGGTAGCAGTTCTGAGCACCCACAACGTAAGTGCAACTTCAGCTCCTTACATTACCCTATTGTTGATATTATATCTTCTCTCTCCGTACTTTTGTAGTCGAGAGAAGGTATATATCGTAAGCAAAAGTGTAAGCAGTTGAGGCTTGTGTCTTATGTGAAAACACTGTATTTGTCGTAGTGAGTTCAAAATGAGTTTGTGGTTAGATGGTTGTGGTGGTGACAGAGGAGTGGTTGTGTTGTTGCAGGGAAGGCTGCCCTGTGGGGCCGGGCTTCTCCGTCAGTAAGGTTTTCACCCTAACTCCACTCCTGCACAACAACCGAGACAAGTGGGGTCTGGCCCTTGATGGAAAGCTCAAGGATGAGGATACCAACTTAGCCTCCTCTACAGTGTGAGTACTCTCACAAATCCCTCCCTCATCCATTCCCTCTGTTCGTATTTGTATTATTTACTATAAATCTCTTTTCTCTAAGTAAGGTGTCCTTTGTCTTCATCCTCAAAAAGTTTTTTATGTGCCTTAAAAATTTTTTTATTTGTATCCAATTTCTTATACCAAATGAAATTAAATTCCGAAGGCTATGAAGGCATTGCTACCGTTACATAAGATAGCTGACAAGTGCTTATGTGATATATTCTTTCTGTATTGCAGTAAACAATGTATTAGGGTTTTTTCATCGGTAACAATTGGATATGTTTTGAGTATTGATGAAATGTCCCATACTTATTTGATTATGTAACCCTGCCATATGAAATGCCATAGTATAGTGAAAAAAATAATATATAATGATGCATTATGAAAGCAGAAAAAAATATTAATGAAGTATTCATATCTTGATGATGCAGTCGGATAAGATTAATTTTCCTTTCATCTTGAGTGGCACCAAAGGACTGGCACATACCTGCTTCTTTCTTGTACCTAAAAATATGATCCACATATACTCAAAACCTGTCATCTCCTTGGGTGAACTCATTAATGTTACTGAGTTAGGAGCATTTAAGATACTAAAAGATATATTGCCTTTATATCACTTTTCAAGTTACAAATACTCAGAGTGACAGTTTTACGTTGTGTATATTGCACAGATATGGATGCAAATTTTGATTATCATATATAAATAACAGCTATTCAGTTGTTACATAAATCTGCAACATCAATGTCCCCAACACATCATCATAATATATGCTTTGGATTTGTTTGAATACACCCAGGTGACATAAATTACTAGTATTACTATGAAGAAAATAAGAGAAGCTTACAGGCGCGGAAAAGAATATATGTGTAAGGAGATACAGTGTGTGTTTTTGGAAGGGATATAATATGAGGAATAGTGTGAAGATTATCAGTTTTGATCTTCACAATAGAGATATTAATGATTTCTTTTATTCTGTGCTAGTAACATATGTAACCAATGCCCTCTTTTTTCCAGCTTCATGATGTTTACTTTTTTATTATCAGTAACTATTGATGTGTGAGCTCTAAAGTTTTGCATATTTGGATACTCAGTTAACTTCTACAGCTAGTTAAAGTTTAAAAATGATTTAATAGTATTATTTTCTGAAATCTACCAGAATTTAGCCACTATTTCAAGCTTATTTGTATTTTTAAGGAAGCCATAAAGAATGTTTATTTTATTAAATATTATTTGTGAAAATTTTTTTTAACATGTTTTGAGGTTTTTTCTTGCAGTTTGGCTGAATTTCCACAGTGAGAACAAAATTGAAGTAGCAATGCTTTAGTGCAGAGCACATAATGGTAGCAATTCTTAAAAAGAGCAGAAAATAAGTTTCATTTGCATTTGTCACCAATACTGTGAGTTGTTATTTTTTGCAAAAATACAGCCAACTGCTCTCTTATTCCTTTCAGTCATATATGATACACATGAAATATAATACAGTATTAATTTTCTTTCATACAAATCCCAAAAATATGTTCTGTATATGTGTGCTTGTGTATGATTTGTGTATTTCCCATTCAGTAATTATAGATAAATGTTTTTTACTTTTATGTTGCAGCCTTCATCCCAGAAGAAAACTAGTTTTTGACATTACTGATATCCTTGAATAGTTTTCCATTTTCTCCAGAGCTTGCTTGCAGGAGACCTAATGGAAGGATTACTGTATGCTTTGCTTATTGTAAGAGTATATATGCTGCTAAAGTGCTATAATTGTTACTTTTTCTCACAGTATCACAGACACTTGTCAAAAGGAGAACCTTGGAATCATTGTTCAGTACAAGGTGAAAGTCAAGCTCATATTAGGACCCCTTGTTGGGTAAGTAACAATTTCTCATAGTTGATAAGAATTTTACTAATTTTTTTTTCAACATGCAGAATACCAAAGTAGGCATATTACATCCGTTTTCTCATTCTTGAGCTCTTTGTATGGTTTGATCCACAGAATGGCATGCTCTATCTTTTTTGTGCACTCGTTATCCATACTGAGTTGGCAAGAGTTAGGAGATGACAGCTGCCTCTACTGTTCTTCCCAGGAATTTGATATGGCCAAAGTTTACATTAATGATAGCCATGGAATGATGTGGGCTCAAAAGAGGGATTTTTGATACAAAAGAACATTGTTTGACTCCTTACTTCATGGAAAAGGAGAAAAAGAAAGTTATTGATGATTTTGCCGCATGTTCATATGGTTTATGTGATCAAGATTAGCATTTTATCCTGTACAATTTATAATTATCTTGGAGGCTTTAAGCATTTGTTTGGGTGTCTTTTCATATTCCCAGATATCCTGATTTACGGGATATTTGCTTTTGAGTATAAAATTTTCTCTAATCTCGTAGGTGTAACATAGATCTGTTTCTCAGGAATTAGGATAAATTGTAAAGAAAGTGTTTTCCTTGTAAATCTTCAGACAGTAATTTTTTAATTCCCGTAGGATAGTCTGTACTTTTATATTTTGTGATATTGTTTAGAAAAATATAAGAATTAAACATCCCACAAGCACTTGGAGGTGTATTATTATTATTATTATTATTGCAATAACTGTAAACTCATAATTCATGTGTTCACGCCATCTCACACCCATGAAAGTAACTTTCACTATGGCATTATGTATAGTTCATAATACTTTGCATTATATAAGGGTAGAAAAAGCTTATTTTTCTTAAAAATTACTTTTAAAAATTATGCTTTTACACAAAATTTTAAAATTTCCATATATCAAAATTTACTTTTTTGACAGTGGCTTGGTAAAAAGAAATATATATATATATATATATATATATATATATATATATATATATATATATATATATATATATATATATATATATATATATATATATATATATATACACCTTTCGTTCTTGGAATAACGCGGAGATAGCTTCTCAGAAGTGACGGGTAAATCGAAAATCTCGTTTAAAAAAAAAAAAAATAATCATTTTCCATAGGAAACAATGATTAAGGGCATAGATACGTTCCAAACCTTACATGGACACACTATGCCAAAGATATATGATAAGTAAAAACATATTTTATAACTACATAACAAAGCAGAAAGCCCTGTATATATTTTTAAGAGTATACAAAAGATATTCAGATTTACTGTACAGCAAGAAATTAACATACTGTACTGTACTCTATTATGCGGTGGGCAACAGTCATACAGTACACTGGGACGTGCATGGTGGCGGTGAGCACGTAACTTAAGCAGTAGAAGAGGAGGAGGATGCAGGAGAACGAACCTCTATCTGCAAATGTAAACAAAGATAAAATAAGAATTATAAATGACCAAAGCAACACTAAAAACGAAAAAAAAATTCATTATGCAATGCCTAAATGTAAAACACATTAACAAGACTAAAAAACTAAAAAAAAAAAAATATCATTATGCAACGCCTGAATTACTTAAAAAAAAAAAAAAAAATGACACATTCTCCTCACTCTATTATACAGTGAGCAACAGGCATGGGACAAGCATATTGGCAGTGAGCACATGACATCAGGCGTATAAGAAGAGGAGAAGAAGCCCCTCTCTGCCAAACATAAGAAATAATTAACAAAAGCAAGACTAGAAAAAAATTTTCATTATGCAACGCCTGAATTACTGTAACCAAAAAAAAACATTCTACTCACTTTATATAAAAAGATAACACACATTCTACTCCCTCTATTATACGGTGACCAACAGGTATGGGATGCGTGTGATGACAGTGAGCACTTGACATAAGCGGTATTAGAAGAGGAGAATGAACCTCTGTCTGCCAAACGTAAGATACAATTAACAAAAGCAAGACTAGAAAACTAAATTTTTTCCTTATGCAACTAGCCATGATATTATAGTACAGGTATACAGTTATCTGTAAAATTTAAAAGAACTGAAAACACAAACAGTTATAAATATATCCACGCACAGTGGATAAAATACCCTAATTTAGGGTAATCAGAGAATGATGATGAGTGATATCTACGTTGAGTATATAATAATAATCTTAATAATGATGATAATAGTAATAATAATAATAATTATAATAATGATGAATTTCATTATGTTTAGGGTACTCAATATGGATTTAGGGAAGTTTTTGTCCAGATCTAGGGTAAACTAAGCTTGTACTCATGGAAGCAGTGTTGTACACTTACCAATTTTCCCATTTTCTCCAGAATATCCGATCAACAATATGAAAATTTCTTACCATTTTTTCCATTTTCCCCATAATATGTGATCAAGAATATGAAGACTTAGCCTTAGTTAAACTAAAGCCAGTATTTACACTATTTTTTCCTCATTTTCACGGATAGTGTGTACGTACATACATTCACTGAGATGCAAAGCCTGTTCTATGACCACCGTACTCTCACCACTCTCATAACAGCTCAACCCTTACAATTTTATTTCAAGAATTATTGCTTTTCTGCCTTATATGGGAGTAGAAGCACTTATACAGTCTTTTCCTGGGCATTTACTGGCCATGATAGTACAATATATAATGTTTAAAATATAGAAGAACGGAAAACACAAACCATAACATTCACTGAAATCCATTGCCGGATTAATGGGGACCTAATTCTCACCACTCTCATAACGGCCCAAAACTTGCAATTTTATATCAAGAATTATTGCCTTTCTGCCTTCTTTGGGAGTAGAACACTTACACAGTCTTTTCCTAGGCTTTTACTGGCCATGATAGTACAATATATAATCTTTAAAATATAAAAGAACTGAAAATACAAACGTAACACAAACGCAGAACACTATATATATCCACTCACTATACTGGGTAACGACACACTGATGGCAGTTTGGCAGGCGTAGCGTCCACGGGTGCTTATTTACTAAAATGAAATTTAAAAATTCGAATTTTTTTGGCGGGCGTTATTCGCGAAATTCGAATTTTTTTTACTATTATTTTTTGGGGACGTTATTGCAATTTCGCGGATAAAAAAAAAAAATAAAAAAGGAACAAGGTGTATATATATATATATATATATATATATATATATATATATATATATATATATATATATATATATATATATATATATGGAAGGAAATGCCCATTAAATAAAACAACGAAAATATATATATAAAAAGTACTTTGAGAAGGTGACCAGTTTAGGTCGCGAAATTAATAAGTACTTTATATATATATATATATATATATATATATATATATATATATATATATATATATATATATATATATATATATATATATATATATATAAATATAAATATATATATATATATATATATATATATATATATATATATATATATATATATATATATATATATTCGTTGTTTTATTTAATGGGATTTTCCTTCCATTTTAGACTGTATGTTAGCAGTTCAGTGTTATTAATATATATATATATATATATATATATATATATATATATATATATATATATATATATATATATATATATATATATATATATATATATATATATTCAATTACGTATGGTGCAGTGAATATAAACTTTTTTATATATATATATATATATATATATATATATATATATATATATATATATATATATATATATATATATATATATATATATATATATATATATATATATATATGTGTGTGTGTGTATATGTATATATGTGTATGTATGTGTATATATATGTATATGTATATATATATATATATATATATCCTGTGGGGCGGGCACAATATCAAAGAATAGCCTCACCGTATTCCCTGCGTGTCGTAAAAGGCGACTAAAAGTGGACGGGGCGGGGGGACTGGGAATCCCCCCCCCTTGTACCAACCTCCTGTGAGACGTCAAAGAAGAAGGGGAGTGGGGGGGAGAATAACTTCTCCCCAAACTGTTTTCCTTTTTTGATGTCGGCTACCCCCCAATTTAAGGGGGAAACAGCCAAGGTATATATATATATATATATATATATATATATACACCTAGTTCGCTTTTTATGCGTGTTTGTAATCCGTGAAATTGGAATAACACCCCTAAAAAATAATAGTAAAAAATTACGAAATACACGAATAACGCCCATGCAAAAAATTTTGAAAACAAAATTTTCATTTTAGTAAATTATCGACCGCTTAATACGATCGGATGTTATGAAGATAATGGAAAAAAAGCATAAAGAACAAATAGCAAACAAAGGTCAATATAATATCTTAAGGGAAATAGCATGCGAGGGCGCATCAGCTGATACGGAGACGGCAAAATGTTTGCAGATGAAGGTTCGTATCCCGCATCCTCCTCTTCTACTGCTTAATGCGATCGGATATTATAAAGAGAATTGAAAAAAAGCATTAAGAACAAACCGCAAACAAACTTGCGATATAATATCATCAGGGAAGTAGCGTGCGAGGGTTCATCAGCTGATACAGAAGTGACAAAACGTTTGCAGATAGAGGTTCATTTTTCCGTATCCTCCTCCTCTTCTACCTCTTAATGCAATCAGATATTATGAAGAGAATGGAAAAAAAGCATTGAGAACAAGCAGCAAACAAACTTACAATATAATATCATCATGGAAATAGCGTGCGAGTGTGCATCAGCTGATACGGAGGTCCCAAAACGTTTGCAGATAGAGATTCGTTCTCCCGCATCCTCCTCCTCTTCTACTGCTTAATGGGATCAAATATTATGGAGAGAATAGAAAAAAAGCATTAAGAACAAACAGGAAACAAACTTGCCATATAATATCGTCAGGGAAAAAGCGTTTGCAGATAGAGGTTCGTTCTCCCGCATCCTTGTGCTTACTGCCACCATGCACGTCCCAGTGTATGCCTGTTGCCCACCTCATAATAGAGTGCATTAATTTGTTTAATGTACAGTAAATCTGTATATCTTTTATACTGTACACTATTTGCATGTTAATATAAATAACTACAGGTGTTCTGCTTTGTTATGTACTTATAAAATATGTTTTACTTATCTTATATCTTTGGTATAGTGTGTCTATGTATGGTTGTTAAACGTATCTGTGCCCATTATGATTCTTATGGAAAATGACTCGTTACATTACGTGATTATTACAATACGCGGCACTTCGGAGAACCTATCTTTGCGTTATTCTAAGAACTAGGTGTGTGTATGTATATATATATATATATATATATATATATATATATATATATATATATATATATATATATATATATATATATATATATATATATATATATATATATATATATATATATATATATATATATATATATATATATATATATATATATATATATATATATATATATATATATATATATATATATATATATATATATATATATATATACACTGCATTAAGAAGAATGTGGATTTTAAAAGGGACTTGATAAATATATTTTTTTCAAAACCTCTAAAAATGAAAATGAAATTCATTTTATTTCGTGAACAGGGACTTGGTTGCAGAATTGCCTTTTACCTTGATGCACCCAAAGCCAGAGGAAGAACCTGAGAGTAATAAACCAGCAGCCCCTGCTACTTCTTCTCCAACACAGGATTCAGAATCTACTCCTCCAGTGGACACCAACCTTATTGAACTTGATACGTGAGTATTTTATGTATGTTGCCGTGAACTTAATGTATCAATTATGGAATATGCTCTGAAGTTTTGTATTTTAATATATTGTTTCATTTAATTTACGTACTGTATATTTCTTGTTTATATTTCTGTAGGAAAGTTTAATCTTTGTATATTTGTGCAGGATGTTTCTTGTCTTATTTTTAACAAGTAGTTAGAGATTGTGTGGACAGTAATTGTACCCTTTGGTGTATTTTTATGCTATATTATCCTTATAATAATCATTATAATTTTTATTACGTAATCATTATTGTTTTATTATTATTATAATTATTATTATTTTTACTGCTGCTACTATTACTTTTGTGTAGTCTCACATTTCTGTTCCTTTATTTATGGCAAAAATAGGAATTATTATCATTAATAGTAGTAATCATGGTTATGTCAAGCTTGAGGACTTTCAGATCTAAGATTGGACTCATAACCCACCTTTGAGCCCAGAATTAGTAGTAGTAGCAACATGGAGAATGAGGGAGGATATACATTTTATCTTTTTTCTACTCTACATTGGGGGTTTCTTTTTCCATTATTGAATTTGTCCCATTCTTCCCATCTCGGATTATCATTATTATATTGTTATTATATTTTTATTATTATTATTGTTATTATTATTATTACACGCTTAAGGTACTAGGATCATGAAAGTAAAACTTTTTTTTGTCTAACGTCATTTTACAACTTTGTTTGTGGAGAAGGATATGGTACTGTCTTTGATGGCATGTAAAGCTCCTTTAAGCAATAGTTAGAGTTTTTAGCGCCTCATTTTAATTTTTAATTTGGAGAAACATTATAAAGAGAGTAGTGTCACAGATGATTATGATGATGTTCATATAATATGAGGTCACAGAATGATGTCCTTATTTACTGGATACCGCAGGAATACCTCGATTGATACAAAACAAGAATTGCAGAATAGCCCAAAGGAATCTGAGGAGATATGCAAGGTGCAATCGTTCTTTGGTGCTTTCAAAACTAAGCTAGAGCAGGTTGTAGGCAGGTTTGAGAGGAATAAACTTAGTAGGTGGGATGATGGTCAACCCAGTTATGCAACTTCCCAACGTCATGAAAGTGGACAAACCCCCGGGAAGGACAGTGTAGAACCCAACATTTCGCAACCTCATAACGTGGTTGTTGATATGCACACTTTAGACAAAGAAGCAGGCACTGTTGTGTGGGTATTGTTTTTGAAGGTCAAACCTGCATGTTTGTGCCATGGTGTGGAGAAATTATAGTGTGTTGATACAGTATTTATATAACCATAGATCTTTTATATGACCTCTGCAGGGTTAAAAAATTTTGTGTTCAGCCTCCCTGTATCCTTCAGTACTATTAGAAATTTGCTTATCATTTACTGAATATAAGTTACTGTTGCTATTTGTTTTATGAAATATCCTTTTAACAATGAGATTTGTACATGTAGATGTGTGCAACTATATCTTGACAGAACTTTTTCCCCCATGTATGTGCTATTCCCATTAGGCGTGTCGTTTATTTTTCAGTAGCGTTTGAGTACAATCCCTCCTGATGGGGAAGAAAGCATTCCGCATTTGTGCTAAAATATGCATCTGTATGATTCCTCTGAGTAAAATTGATCTCTCTCTCTCTCTCTCTCTCTCTCTCTCTCTCTCTCTCTCTCTCTCTCTCTCTCTCTCTCTCTCTCTCTTTTTATATATATATATATATATATATATATATATATATATATATATATATATATATATATATATATATATATATATATATATATATATATATATATAGATCATGTATCTTTTCTTTTTGTCATTAGAAGCTAACACATCATGTTCTGTCGTGTTTTGTTTTTAAATAGAAAGGTAGTGCTTAACCATTATTACTTAAGAATAATATTGAATCCTAATGATTAGCGCTTCTCTTTGGAGGATGTAAATATTTAACTTCGACATGAGTTTCTTAGGTTCTTACATCGTATTATCTGGAAAAAATTGTCATTTAAATCAGTTTTGTTTGTGGTACTAGTTTCCACTCGGTTGGTGTGTAATAGGTTTTCTGTGTTATTTGATAGTATCAGATTAAATACTGTATTATGTTGAAATCACAATTTTTTTGTGTTAAATTTCTAAATATTCTTACATATCACATTATTATCAAAATTAAAGTCTGTTTGCTGACTAAAACTACGATGTAGAAGCAATCGTAAAATAGTGATGCAGTATAAAGACGTAATCTTGATTACTAAACTATTATTTACGGAATATGTTAATAGAAGGCATAAGATTCAACAACTAACTCATTGTCTGAAATAGGAAAAAACATTCTTTATGCCACCCTCCTGCCATTCCATGTAAACTACTTTAGTTAGACACTGAACATGTGAGCAGATAATGACCCAAGTTCTCACCAAGTGGGACGTGCTATGTAAATATTCGCGAGAATTGCATCACATAGACTTGCTTTTGGGCTAGTTTATATATATTTGTCATTCCAAAGATTGTAAGTCAGATTATTTACATTATCTCTTGAGTAATGCCGGTGATGCAGTTCTAATCCTATCCTTCAGAGCTGTAAAGAAAAAAAGTTATTCCATCTCCTTGAGTTATTTTCTTTCCCTTGTGCACTTGAGTGCCTCAGTCTTTACCACATTGGCTGCAATGAACTATGTATGACTTGATTTATTCGTATGTTTATATTATTTTCAATAGATATGCCTTATTTACCTTTTATCCACACCTATTTTGTGCTGCAGCTATGTGTCATTTGAACTTAAATTATCTAGTTTTGTACTTATATTTTATGGAATTGGACAGAGTAATGTATATGGTTTTTATGTGTCTGTTAAAATTCTAATGTGTGTTTAATGTCTTACTTGATTCCTTTGAAGGGATGGTACGACCTGTTACGCTGATCAAGACGATGATATCATCTTTGAAGACTTTGCTCGACTCCGACTCAAGGGTGAAACAGAGGCATAATCTTAGGGGTAAGTTTTGAGTATCTTATATTCAAGATAAGAATGTAAAATCTATTGATACTAAACAGTATTGAATAACATATATTTCAAGCTCTTAAAATTTTTCATTAGAATTTTTATTTAGTTTAATGGTTTGTACTTACCAAATCTAAACAGTGTGATAGTTGTGCCTCTTGTCATCAGAATATATTAAAGAATTATAATAGTTTTCGTAGTCCTTCCCCATGTTACCTTCTGTGAATGGAAGTACTACTCTAAGTATCTCAAACTCTGGCTTTGTGTTAGTAACTGTGTAGGGTGCTTATTCAAGCAGCATGGTTTGAATTGATAGTAATTTAGCCACTCTGCCCTTCCACCTTCGCTGAGAATGCATATCATTCCAGGTGTCACATCTGGATGTTCTTGAACCATTACATTATTATAAAAGGGCAACTCAGTATGTTTCCTTTGTCAACCTTTTAACCAGTCTTAGTAAAGATGATAAAACCGACATTTTTTCATTCAAGAGTTTGTTTTTAAAAGAATTTGATCTTTAAGGCGATGGTCCCTTAAGAAGGGTCCTTATTAGTATGAATCTGAGTCATATGGAGATATAAATACTTTTCTCCTCTCTGGATCATCAGCTAGCCATGTTCAAGTTTGATATCAGATGCTTAAGGATTTTCACTCCAGAATCCCCAAGCTGGTTGCTCTCTATCTAATCAGTAGAAATGCTTTAATTTATCTCCATTGAGGAGTGTGGACTATGTTTGAGTTTTCAGCCGATTATACATCATTCTGCATCAAAAATCTCTGATGTGTTTGAAGACTTCTTTGATATCTAGATATCCATTACAGTACAAAATATTTGTACGCTCAGATATATAACTTAGTGTATATTTGTTGTTTTCTATTTCTAGCCATTAAATATTTGTTACTGGATCGTTGCATCAGCATCAACACTTTGACTTCAGACATTCCAGAATATTTTCATTGTGCAGTACAGTAATTCATTCTTTAATATATTGCTGTTGCAGTATATTCTTCACAGCAATGGAAGTGTGTTTACTTAACATTTAGTGATGGGCTTATATGAGTGACTATTTTAATATGTATAAGTCATAGCATACTTAATATTTTACTTTGTATTCATAGTTTAGATACGGAGACCGAACTTCGTTTCCATTCACTCTTATCACTCGCTTATATAAGGGACAGAAAACAATTATAATCTTGAAATATATTTCTTTATTGATGCAGTATGTTGACTGTCTTTTATGAAGGCATTTAGAGTCATTATTTATTCCTATAATGAGATGGAGAATATGGCATGTGGTTCCTCATATAGAATAATTTTAGATGAAATTCAGCTCTTAAGATGTAATAAATATTTTTTTAATGCCCTTTACCACTTTTCAGATTCATGGAAATATTCGAAACGAAGCAGTATTTATTAGACATGCTAAGATATATCCAGAAAAAAGGTATCACTTTGTAAATATATAAATATATGAGTACTGTTTATGAATACGAATCATCCAAAGAAATTTAAATACAACAGCTTTTTGCAGATATAGTTTTGCATATTGTCATTTGCAGTGTCACAAAACCTCATTCTTGTAATGTATGCAGTTCTCTGTTTGTAAGTATGATGTAGATCGTTCTATGCTCCATATTTAGTTTTAGCTCATTGCCTTTGGTAATCAATATTAAATCGTGTTTGCAATGTTCTTGGAAAATTGGAGCTCATATGTGAAGTTCTGTCTTCTAGTTGAGTTTATTACTGGTATGAGCAAGTCCACATTGTGTAAAGTGAATGAAGACATGGAGCTTTGTGTCCACTACTTCTAATCATATGTATTATTTGTATGAAGAGTTCTAGTTGTGTACAGGGGATCTCTTGAGCTCCTAACAAATGCGATTTCAACACGAGGGGTATTTGGTGTTACAGCAAATGCTTTTCCTTCTTTCAGAAATTAATAACCTAAGAATTACTTGACCAAAAAAATTTATTTTATCCAGTTAAGGTTACAAGAGTCCACCTATTAGCACAGACTCCTAGAATTGAAAATACTTTTTGGTTATTAAAAGGGGAGCATGTTTTAAATTGTTAGGTTCTCTATTTTAGGCAAAATTAAATACAGTAATCTCTTTTCAGTAAAATGAAATAATCAGGAAACTTTTCTTTTAAGAATATTTCCATGACAGACTCTTATTCTTTAAGAAAGTAAAATTTACAAAAAATTTCCTAATAATATATTGAAGGTCATTTTAAAAGGGGCATCGTTGTGATAAAAGGTCACCATATTTACTACCCCAGTAAAAAAAATTATTTTAGTTACTAAATACTTCTGGGAGATATTTTCCAAATTATATGTAATTCTGCAGGAAGGAAAATTAGTATAGAATGAACAACTCTCTGCATTAAAAGAAAGTGATTCTTACAACAAATATGTCATTGGCTCAGTTGGTCTACAACCATAGAGATACATGCTTGGATAACCACAATTTTTCTGTGTAGAATTTATATGACATTTACAGATATCAGAATGTTAAAATATCCTTAATCAGAAAGGATTTAAAGAAGTAAATCATATATCTGATCAGTAGGCAAAAAATAGTCTTACAAGATTTCACAAAAGAAGTTGATATTTTTTTGATTGTTTTTAACACAGAAAATCCATGTTATATAGAATATATACAGTATAGGAAATGTTATGTTCATTGTCACCCATGCTGTTCAGTCTCCATTTTATTAATATTAATTTAATTTCTATTTATTGCCTTGAGTCTACTGATATTGGCAAAAAAACACGTAAATCTTCATCTTGGAAGTCAACAGAGAATTTAGGATTGTTTGTCTCTTGAATTTGGGAGAAGAAATATTTATTAATATTTGAGTGCTATAAATAGCAATTGATTGATGGCACCCACCATACACAAACATCCTTACTTGAAGGGATAATGTTATTATTTGTAAACAAAAGTTTAGTCATTTTTATTGTGCTTGATTCACCCTTCAAGCAAGATAACATCAGATCAGTGATGCAAGTGTAGGCTTGCAGAACCACACCTTATAGTTGAATTTGTTGATCTTGAGCATCTGAGGAGTATAATCCTATCTATAACTTGGTATTCGATTAAAACGTTACTGAGATTTGCTTGCAGAACCACATCCAAAAGTTCATCATGTTAAGATATAGCATTGAAAGGTTGTATTCACGTCTTTATCTTTTTCTTCAAGTAAGTGTTCCTGTTTTCTCTGTTTAATTTTTTATAAACAAAGGTACTTTTATTAAGGCCCAGGTTTTAAACCATTTTATTTGCTTCTGTGCTTATGGAGTACTCTGCCAGTCAAGTTTAGGCATATAGCAAAAGATTATATACTGATATGATGATTATTGAACTATGGTTGTGGACCAGTCCTGCCCATGAAACAAAACCATTATGTTTATATTATATATGGGTGAAACTCTGCCTGAAAGTGGAGGTATAAAGTTTAACTTTATATCATAGAGAATTTGCATTTTATATGTTGTAGTAGTACAATGTTTAATTTTCCTCTGCTTTATGGTTATCTCTAAGTTACAGGCTTATTCAACAGAGCACAATCAAAGTTCGTATGGGTGGAGTAAGCATATAATACCTTATAAAGCTGTATAATTGTTTCAATAATGCAAATTGAAATTTGGAATATTTGTTCTGTACCTTATATCCAGTGGTGTTTACAAATGATTATTAATAGCTTAAGTTAGGGGAACTATTACCACCCTTTGTCATTGTATTATATAATATCAGGAAGGGTATTCAGCCTTAATTCCCCAGCTTCAACCTGTCTTTTTCCATTCCCATCAAATGGGGATTAATAGTGACATGAAGATTTTTTTCCACCATATCCTGCATTAACTAGAATGGTGGCCATAACTGAATGAAAGGAAATACTGTATAAGGAATCTGCAAGGCTTCACCATACCCTACACGTCTTCACGCTTTCCATCAGTGTAGAATGTGCGGGATAGGGTGAGTCTTTTGCCTTGCTCTTTACTTTATTTGTGGCCACCCTTCTGGTTTTAGCTCGGACATGGTAGTATACTAGAAAAACAATGTTCCCAGACTACTTCACCGGTCATACACGATCAGTTTTCACGTAATGTTTCCTGAAATAAAGACCAGCATTTTAGACCTAAAAAATAAAAATCCTCAATGGTAGTTATAAAATCTGTTTTGCCATATAGTGTAGTTACATACAGAATAATTGCCACTCACTGTAGGTATTCTATAACAGACCTAACGTATTACTCAAAAAATGCGATTCTTGATGTATTATAAGCATTCTTTGAAAATGATTAGGAAAGGTAGCAATTTTTACTTCATGAAGAGCTGACTAAAAGAGATAGAGGAGTGAAAGGTTGGCAGTCCTAGCCTCCCTTGTTTGTTTGCCTGTTATCGTACCACAGAATACATGATGAGATGAGCGAGTCTCTCCACTTTTGCTCCGATGTGGCTGACATATTATACAATAATTTAGCTATAAATTATGTATTCCAATCCTTTGTGAAAAGTTTGAGACTATATATTTTTTCGATAATGACTTTTTACCCTCTTTGCATTCACTTAAATGTATTTGAGTCTTGGATATTATCTGAATGGAATTTATACTTACTCCATCCATTGAAATTGTACAGTAGCCATATTAAGGCAAGTCTTTTAATGGCAAGCTACCTCAACAACAAACATGGTTCTCTTTCACACTTTTAATGAATCCAGTATAGTAATATTGTATAATAGTCACATGTAAAAAAGAAAACCATTCCATATTACTGCTCTGTTTAATCATGGTCCTTCATCTTGGACTTTTTTTTTATTATTATATACAGAATTTTATTTGATTGCCATCTGATTCTTCATATACACGACTTTTTTGCAGGAGTGTAAAAAAATATTAATGTCTAGATGTGAGTTTTATGTGCATAAATATACTGCAGTTCTTTTTCTTTATATCTATATATAAGTATATCGTTCGAAGATGAGATATGTTTATTGAAAAATATCTGTTGGTAATATTTTTTTAATGAAGTTTATGCATATGTAGTGTTGTATATATCATACACTTGATGACTGTTGAACAGACATTTTTTTTTAAGTCGGTCAAACTATTAATGTGTAGTAACATTTGAACTTAAGAAAACTGAATGTAGGTACTGGAAGCAGAAAAAATAGTACAGTATTTCATATTACATGAATATGCATACTCACGGTTATAAGAATGTAATTGAATAGTGTTTATACTCCATAAATGATAATTTTTGTCAAATAATGTGAGATTATTTTCAACTGGAGTTGTAAAGAAACTTTAGGGCAATGCTTTCCCTTCATAATATATTTTGAATTGATTAAATACCATAATAAAGTATGCAGTGCTCATTTCCATGTCCATGTTAAGTCAAGTGAATATACACCACGATTGTTGAAACTATCTTTAAACTATAGCCAAATTCCTTTTAATTTGTATTTTTCTTGTACATATACAAATTAATATTTATTATCCTTACTCATTATGTAGCTAGACTATTATTGTTTTGTATTTTTATATATAAATTCATAATATTTCTTGATTTCGTAAGGAAAAGTATACAGTATAAGCTTTAATATCATCAGTTGCAGTCAAGATCACAGGATTAAAACCTTTTGGATAATTAGAATAAGGAAGTGAGCACTGAAATACTGTGAATTTTTAGTTAGTGTTAGAACTTCGTTTCAGTGCTTACTTGGTTCCTTTATATTATTTTTTTAAACAAGCTTATATGTAATGAAACTGAAGCAAGCTCTCTTTAAGTATGTATTTACAATGTATTTTAAAAGGAAAAATGAGAGTATGAGGCATTGCTTTATGTGCCATTCATACTGCTTGTTCTTCCTCTCTCTCTCTTTTTTCCAGTGTTATACACTCGTATATTTTATATCATATTTCAAAAGTAGTATGATTTAATTGGAGGTACCAGCTGCTGATACAATGCTAAAAAAAAATTGTGCTTTACATCTTGTGTTAGACATTAATATAACCGTTGTAATCACTTATTAATAGTTCTTTGCTGCTGCTGACTTTTCACTTGCTAAATAGGGAGATTTCATGCTCCTCAAAAGCCAGACAATGATTTCTTTCTTTATTGCTATGATTTTTTTTTATAATAGCTCTTAAAGATAATTTTTATATGATGTTCCTACTATTGAGTTAGTTTTGGGTCATTGAACAAGGTTGACTCACTCTTGGAAACTATTCTTATAATGAATAGACTTTGAATGAAGGGATGTTGAGAAGGGCATTTTCTAGGTTAGTGTGATTACGTATTCACTTTTCATTCATTCACTTAAAAAATTAATTATACAGTCATATCATTGCATCATATTGGAACTCGCTGAGTAACAAACAAAAAAATGATTTATTTTTCTAGTGATTTGGGCATGTCTTAAAAGACTGCCTGGTATTTTTGTTCTTAAAGGATGATCACAAAATGAGATTCATTTCTTCATGATTTGGTTCACTTACATACTCGAGCACAAAACTGAAGACACTGACATCTTAACACCAATATCTTTATGATTGATATTCTCTAAAATTCTACATACACGAATGCATGCAAATTCTACCTCGTCTCAAATTATGTCACACTATTTTTCAGAGATAAGTTTTGCTTTAGTCCGTTTTCTGTGAAGGTGCATAATTACATTGAAAATATTGCCTGTATACGTTTTCATGACAAGGGGAAAATGCTATAAGGTATTTTGTATGTAGTTGTAGACTTTAAAGAAGGAACAGTAAATTTTCAGCAGATTTTGACTGAGTCTAGGAAGAGTAAATGATTTTGTTCATTATCTTCCATCTCGTGATATGAGTATAGCCAATATCGCTAGTAGCCTTCCTTTTGTTTGATCTACATATATATCTCCGTTGTTTGATAAATTATATTAGCACAGACTGGGACATATATTTAGACCAGCCCCTGCTTGCGAGAGTGCTTGTAGAGGTTATACCATAACCCACATATCCTGTAATCTGCTGATTCTAGCTTGGCTTGGCTTCATGTATAATAACGTCATGGCCAGTGAGGTACACCCTTATCCTAAAGTAACTTTGATAAGGATTAAGGTATTTCCTCTACAATAGCTCTTGCTGTAAGGTTACCCTAGTGTGTTCCATATGCTTTATCCAATGTCATTTGCTGGATGAGTTCTTATCCAACAATGGTTATAGAGAGATGAATCAGATGGAAGGCTTCTGTCTTTATACTTGTCATATGGAAGGAAAAACGAAAAGTAACCCAGTTGCAAGCCATATTGGTCCTTTTAACACCTTGTACTCCGTGTAGGGTTGAAAATTTTCTTTAACGTTTATTGAGCTGATGTTGTATTCTTTCTTTGCATATAAGAATATCAGTAAATATATTCTAAATATGCATAATAATTACAAGTCCGTTCTAAATACTTGCAAGACCTCTTAAGTTGACAGTGTTTGTCATGTTGTATAATTGTAGGCATTGTGAATGTGTTGACTAAAAAATGCTGTATTTTATCGAGAAGTATGTTGCCGTACTTGCATTGGTGTTAGTAGATGAAGGAGAATGTCTTTAATTTTCTTTCTGCTGCTGCAATATTGCAGGGATTTCACAATTTATTGAATGTTCTTAAACTATGATTCATTTATGTACAGAATATTTTACATTTTCAATTGGACGTCTCTGCATGTTGTGTGGCTTGAATCCATCCAAGTAATCAAGTGATCAAAGTACTTCTTGTGCATGTTTTTCAGTTCACTAATATACGTTTGTAATCTCTGCACAATCACAAAATTTTAAATCAGTCCCATTGTCCTGTATTTGCTTTATAAGGTATCCCACACAGTATATTCTTGTAATTTGTGTACTCATTTATTATTTTTATAACTCAAGCTTTAGACATATTAATGTGTTTTTGCTATATTATCCATCTGTTCCCTTTTTTTTAATCCTGCTCAGACATACTTGAAAGATGTAATAAACTTGTGTAAAGTTAGAAAGTAAGGGGAGAAAATGAGAGTATTTTGATAGGGCATGTAAGCTTTTCTACAGGCATACATATTCTTTATAGCACTTTTGTATACTGCAGGAATATCTCCTTAGAAATCCTCTCCTCCCTAAAATTAAATGTACAGGATAAATGTATTGGTCACATTCATGTCCAAAAATTCTTTCTTGTCCCCGCATAAGATATTATTTTATGTATTTTCCTATATATTTGTGTATAATAATGAATAAATGTAAGTGTATTATTGCCCATTTTACCTTCATTTAACCAAAGGATAAATTATGGAGAAGAAAGTTGAGCTTGCCAATAAGGGACTCTTACAACCAAAGAGAAGAGGCCCTGGAGTGGCAGCATAGGTTTATCCTCCAGAGCTGCAAATCAGGAGAGGAGCAGCAAAAGAGGCCAGACTGCAACAACCAACCCCTGCTAGGATACAAAAACCTGGGAGAGCCTTTTACCTGATCAATTATCTCCTAGCAATAGAGCATGCATAACAGCAGTTTTTCTACACTGAGAAATGTCTCTTCAGCAGTCATTTCTCAGAGACTCCTTGTAGTTGGAGATATCGAGAGCAACCCAGGACACAATGAAAAGCACACCTGCCCCATTAAAAGTTCACATTTTTGCAAAAATTGGACCCCATATCACCACAATACAACACTACCGTGAAACACCATACTAGTACTTACAATGCTCCCTACACCCTCCTTCACATCCATCCCCTAATCCTTCGACACCCCATTCCCCCAATCTGCCCACACCTTTTCCGAAAACCACTGTAGCAGCACCTAACACACACACCACACACAACATCATTATTCTACAATTCAACTTTGATTAAAGAAGGTAGTTATTCAGGTGGGCACAAGACCTCAAACAAAGCCCCATCTCCTCTCAAGCACCCCTGACAAAACATGGCATATTACCTCGCTGGTCCACCACCACAACCTGTACAGAGATGGGGATAGTTAAGGCAAGTGCAAGGAATCATCAGTTGAGCTGAAAACCAATAATTCTATAACTTAAATAATTCTCGTTGCTGATCCACCACAAATCCTCCACTGTTATGGGGAAGACAGGATGAAATGCCCTTTGAAATGACATATCACTGCATTAATATTTTACCACAATGGGTATAGGATACTGCAATAAAATGTAGAAAATCTTGACTCCGTGTACTAAGAAGACTGCAAGGTAAACCAGGGATAAATTAGTTGCATAGGACAACACCACAAACTGCATAATTTACACATGCTCGGCACAAAAGAGCAATTGAACAAAAACATGGCACACACTGAAACCAAAGGGAATCAGAAAAGAAGTGACCCATCCATGGCATCAAATAATCGTAATCATGTCGTGCAATGCAAAGAGGACAGTTGATAGTACCTTTTTTTAAAGAGGGTTGTACCTTGACTGGAATACTAATTTGAAACCTATTCCATTTGTCAATGCAAGTCTCCACATCTAGCTTATAGTAAAAGTACAGAAGGTTGAGTATAAATTCTGCTCCAAATTAGCCACATACTGCAATATTAAAAAATACATTAGTAATATCGCTTCCAGTACATCAGACGTCTTGCCATATACAATGATGTATTAATAATATAAACAAAAATTTCAGTTATTTAATCTCTCCCTACAGGTAATTTAAGAATAAATCGGTGTGATATGGTTTTAATAACTAGACAATACTGGGTAATAGGTAATTAAAGTTACACATAGGATATACTTTTCTCTCACAAGTTGAAGTGAGTACTGTATGATATAGTGCATCTTCATGGAGCCCAAATACCTTACTAGCTGGAATGTACCATGTAATGCAACGAAAACTGCCATATCAACTAAGTATTGCTCTATAAAGGATCTTCTTACCATTTAAGTACAATTTAATATACCATGACAATAAAAGTTAACTGTCAATGATGATAATACATGTAATAAAGTCAATGCCCTTGAGAGGAGAAGTCACCTTTACAGTTTTGTGTTTAACGCATAACGGGCATGGCAGTCGCAGAATGAGTAGGTGTTACGTCAGCTTCTCTCCACATCTGTGTGACAGTCTTTAACTGGGTGTAGAAATTAATGCCCTGAAAAGAGAATAAAGATATTTAAATTAAGTGATATAGAGACTCAAGATGCTATGTTCTAGAAACACATATAAAACATTCAAACATCTGGTGAATGTGTTTACTCGTCAAATAATAATACCCTTGAGTAATAAAGAGAGAACACAATCCTCACATTCCCTGCAGGGAATAGAAGGCAACTAAAAGGAATGAGAGAGTAGGTCGTTAATTCCTCACTCCCTAAATTTATTTACTCTACAAAATGACACAGACGAAGCAAAGCCCAGCTTATTGAGTTCTTTTGTTCCAACTGAGCCAACCTTGTTAATTTCACGAAGATATGGCTTTATATATGAAGAATGGATGTTATAAGATTATTTACTGCTGATTTTTACCAGTATGAGATCATTGTTATTAAAATTATTATGTAATATTTTTCTTACTCCAGTGAAAAGGTGAGTTCCAGCCAGTGAGATTTTTCTTTTTTTACACACACCTTGGCACCTTCCCCCATTTCGGGGAGTAGCTGGCAACAAAGAACAAGCAAACTAACACAACGTGTGGTTACACTACGTTCTTCTAGCAATGACACGGGATTTGGCCAAGGGATTGGATTGTACTACTGGAGTGCCACATCCCATTCTCCCACTCTTCCACAACTTACATCGCTTCATACTACTAAATCCCCTACTACAGGGTGCCTCTACAAGGCACTCCATGATAAAAGCAGATGCCAATCAGAACTGTGTCACAATCATTGCCACTCATTTCTATTCCTAGCATGCTTACTTGCCTCCCTTACATCGAATCTCCTATCATTCAATGCCCTCCTTATTCCATCCATCCACCCCAACCTAGGCCTCCCTCTGGCATTTCTCCCATCAACTTCCGATTTAATTACCTTTTTCAGTAGTCGTTCATTATCCATCCTCTCTACAGGACCAAACCATCTCAAAATATTTATATCTACTCTAGCTGCCAAATCTCTCCTAACACCCGTTCTCCCTCTCACTTCAATGTTCCTAACCCTATTCAACCGCGATACACCAGTCATACTCCTCAGACATTTCATCTCAAACACATTCAGTTTCTGTCTCTCAATTTCTTTCATACCCCATAACTCTGAGCGATACATTGCAGTCGGCACAACCACTTTCTCATACAACATTCATTCCCAGCCCTCTAATCTTCATTACTCCCCTCAAAGAACCAAACACTTTGCATCCTTCATTCACTCTGTGACGAACATCTGCTTGCACTCCACCATTTGCAGCTATAACTGAGCCTAAATATTTGAACAAGATTTAAAACAGAATCAAGAACAGAGCAACCCAAATCAAAGCAAAAGTATACCTTGGAAGTGGAAGAAACAGAAATTCCATCGTCATATAGCCTTCATGCCACCGAAGAGGACTAGAGAGGTATATCCCTTTTGATTTAGACCTTCTACCTTCATAATCATTGTAAAATGTAGAACATAAACAAGAGAGATAGGTTAGGTTAGGTTATGAAAGCAAGCAAGGCACACTGATATTCTGTTTGTGAGACAGAAATCGACGAAATGGGATATCCCTTGTGCTGAAGATATAAATGTTTGTACATTTCTGGGATGCTGACTTCTAACTGGGTTCTAGTAATAGCAACGAAACAATGTAACACTTGTTTTTCCAGCATACTTAAGAAAGAGACAAAAAAGGAAAAAGGAACGACAAAATCTCCCTTCAAGATTTTTTTCTTACAAGAAAGCAATGGCATGCATATTAGGTATACTGTAGTAGCAAAGAGGAAATGGGGAGGTATGTGACAAGAAATGAGTGAAAATTGAGGATACTAAAGTATGTGGAGAGAAACGCAAAGAGTAGCTATTGTGAAGTGTAGTTGTTTGTCTGCTACTTTACTGAGGAGAAAGAGGACTTATATGATTCCCTCTCTGATAATTAGAATTTTACTAATATACAGAGAATGAGATGGTAGTACAAGTACAGACTTCGCTGGATAAAGTAACAGTTGAAGGATAGGGAGTGTATTTTAAGAACTCATAACTGAAGAGCCTATAAACCAGATGACCTCAGTGGCCTATGGCTGGACCTTCCATGTACCTATACTGAACAGACAGAAAAACAATAGTCCTTGTACATACGAGCATTAATCAGGGCAATAACTCTAGACAGGCTTTACAAAAGCAAAACAGATAAAGTATACAGTACTCACAGCTTTGCCATAAAAGTTTGCATCACCACGGAAAGAACCACGTGATCCAGTAAAAGAAAACATTGGTAGAGGAACAGGAATTGGCACATTTACACCAACCTGGAATAGAAAAATGCAAGATAAGTGAATACTTATACTTAGAAACGCTCTCAGGTCTCTTCGTTTTTACATTACTAACTACTTTTACTACCACAGTTCTAAAGTCCAAAGGATGTTCTATTCTTTAATGATTGGCATTTAATAACAATTTCTAAATACTGTACCAACAGAGCACTGTAATTACACCATATCTACCTGAGGAAAGAAACTTTTAATACAGTTTGGGATTTATTTCCATAACCTTTGTAAAGCAAGCTGCATGCACAGAGGCATCACAGAAAGAAATTATTAAAATGCACGCTGATGTGGCCAGACTACTGGATATAAACTGATTTAATATGACTTAATTTAAATTATGTAAGTTTTTGCCCTTCAATAACAAATTTTTCATTACTTCCATCGAAAAGCAATTGAATAAAATTCTTCCCTCTAATTCTATACTTCCCTTGGTAGAACAATGTACAAAACTGAAAAGGACTAGCTACAGTATGTAAGCACAGAAAATAATAAAGATCTTTGAGTTCGATACAGCCAAAATCTAACCTGTCCAACATCAATATCATTGGTGAATTTACGAGCTGTTGCTCCATTGGTGGTGAAGATTGCTGTACCATTGCCGTACATGTTACGATTAATCACATCAATGGCCTCATCCAAAGTATCAACCGAAAGAGTAACTAATACAGGTCCAAAGATCTCTTCTTTGTAACATGTCATATTGGGCTGTGGAAATATTATAACAATTATTAGCATAATATCGATTGGCATGAAGAAAAAAGAATACCACCCATGTACTCTCAGTATGTTTGGTGGAGGTGACAAAAATTTAAACCTTCATAACGAGCAAGTGAAGCCTCCAATCATATATCTGTGTCGTCAATAATAATTAAAAGTGACAGGGGCATGAGAGATTGGAAATCTCTCCATTCAGTAATTTTTCAATTAACACAAATTATTTGATAAATGTAGGCAGGGCATGCTGAACTCTGATATCACAATTCTTTTGCTATAGCTATGGCCATCCTGCTACCAAGGCAGGATATAGCATTTCACCTGAAGAAACAAAATAAATTCTATACAGTATCAAAAAATATATTTAACAATCATGAAATCACATGTTTCAAGAATACAAGCAAAGTATATTTTACACCTTACCACCAGGAATTGAGAAATATAATAGTTAAGGTTATTTAAATTGCAACTTACCTTAACATCGGACAAAATTGTTGGTCCGACAAAGTTGCCAGTTTCATAACCTGGTACAACAATGTTGCGACCATCCAATACACACGAGGCCCCTTCATCAATTCCAGACTGAACGAGAGAGCAAATACGTTGTTTAGCTTCAGGGGAAATGACAGGACCCAAATCAGCATCTGCAATGTGCCCAGCATTAACTCTCAACTTCTTGGCTTTATCAACAAGGTCAGGCAACCACTTTTGGGCTTCTCCCACAAAAACAGCTGTGCTCAAAGCCATACATCTGTAAAATAGGAAGAAAATTAAAAGGGTTTTCATGTAATTCGTTTTTTTATGTGTCACTGTTAGTTCCTATTTGGGGGTTGACACAGATGGACTGAAGCTGGGTAAATAAGGTTGGTCGCCCTTACTAATCAGCCTGCCATAGGCTCCAACACTGATCTGTTACCTCCCAAGTCATGCAGTTTATCGTTACACTACAGCAGTCCCTAATGTAAGTAATATATAAATATTGATGTGTTTATGTAACCAAAACTGATAGGAAGAAATGGAACACTAAAGTTTTGCCATTTTTCCTAAAAAGCACACTTTGAAGCTAAAATAGAAAAGCTTTATGCATTGTTTGGAATTCTAAATACATTTGAAAGTAATGCACATTATTCATTACTAAAATAAATATGAATGGAATTCATGAATCATATGATTTGTTAATATAACTTCATTTTATAGATGCTTAATACACTGATTACGCTTTAAGTGAAGGTACCACTCATGAAAAAAACTTACCATTATTTTTTTAAATTATGTCATGTGCCTCATAAGTTATCAAGGTGGCCAGAACTGTACAAAATACTGAGGTGGCAAGATGACATACTTCCCAGCATATTCTCATCCAATCTAACAACAGTTTTGTAGAATGGATAAATTATGAATGAAGGGATTGCCAGCTCCACATTCCACCACTCTTCATATATAATGTATGACCTCTCATTATGAGTCCTCTTACCTTTGTCCAGCTGCGCCGAATGCTGCGCCAACCAGCTGAGTGAGCGTGCTTTCTTTATTTGCATCTGGCATAACCACTCCATGATTTTTGGCTCCCATATTTGACTGAACTCTCTTGCCATTCTTGGAACCTCTTTCATAAATATATTCTCCCTAAAATATTAAATAGATTGCAAGATTTACAAGAGATAAATGATTTGCATTATTTATTTAAAGCCTTCTATCTATACTAAATAAAACTGTCATATAATTAAATTCCTCTTAAGCTACAGTCTCTATGATACAATGATTATTACATGCAAGAAGTTCACTCTTTTCAGAAAAAAATATAAATATTGGATTGTTCTAAGATTTTACTTTCCACCAAGCATCATCATGATTTAAAAACAAATAGCTTCTGATAGGGCTTTGTTGAGAGTCGATATGTGAAGTACTGTACTTATTGTTACTTTCTTCCTTCAACATGTTGAACACATTGTAAGTCTTATATTAATAAAATGCTAATATCTAAAACTCCACTATTGCTAAATATCTGTAGTCTGTCAGAATACTTACAGCACTGTTGGACCCCACAAAGGAGATGGCACGAATATCAGGGTTGTCACATATGAAATTAACAGCAGCATGCTGGCCATGAATGACATTGACAACACCGTCTGGGCACCCAGCTTCTTTGAGCATTTCTACCAAGAGCATAGAACAACCAGGTACACGTTCAGATGGCTTGAATATATATGTATTACCACACACCAAGGCAACTGGGAACATCTGTTGATAGAATATGATATATGAGACATCTTTAAAGTTTATTTCTCTTTTTCATGAAATTATTTTCTCATGAACATAAGCAGTAGCAGAAGTGTTACAACAGAAATTCATAGACAAGCAGTAGCAGAAGTGTTACAACAGAAATTCTTAGACTTCTGAAACATAACAAAATACCTCGGATAAATGTTGTAAACTGAGGTTGCATATACTGTACATAGATATACAGTTAGGTGTGACATAGCACTGATATCAAGATTTTTGGATATACAGTACAGTATTTATTATACTCTTGCTGAATTTTGGATATGGCAGTACAGTATTAGTAAATTGCATAGCCATTCATTTAATCTCAAAATAAAGAAGTCAAACACAAGAAGACCAGAGAAGCAAACAGAGTTGGAAGAAGACACTAATATTACAGCTGTATCACAAACATGAGGTCAAGTCTTGCTAAAGAAAGGTGGCCATGACTGTTACATAAAAATTAGGGCACCAAGGTCTCAACACACAATAATCCTTATCAGATGTTTGCCAGCACGTAAAAGATATATCACTGCATATTTAACTGCTGTATATACAGGATCAAGTTGAAATAATACAACCAAATCATCTGCAGGATTATTTACTATGTTACGATAGCTATTATTATTAGCAATGGTTTTGTGTATCTATCACATGGTACAGCTACCATAAGTCATTAGAATTCACATATAATTACAAGTATAACATTTTTCTATATTTCAAACAAGGATCTATATCATCCTTAGGCTGATAGGGTAGTCATAACTGCAACAAAAACTGACCTACAAAGGTTACAACATAATATACATATCTTTGCCTTGAAACAGTGGTTTTGAAGATAAAAAAGAAATTCAAGAAGAGTCAGGAAGAGATTGTCAGCCCCTTAGCTCACCTAAATCTTAAAACCTTTTAGTAACTTCTACTTACATCCAGGAGATACCACCTGTGACCTTTTTTCCATTCCCCACCCTTATAAACCGGTATCATGGCATGTATGGAATAACAGAATGGAATTCTTTTGCATCATAAAGAATATCCCTTCTAGTCAATCCTATGAAAAATTTGGTGGAGGAAAAATTCTTTCTCCCTTATTACAACTACAACTCCATTTCCTAATAAATAAGAGTAAATTCAATAAAAATCTAAATAATTTTGAAAAGCAACATATATATCTTCAGGGTTAATACACAAAAGAAACTTACCCACAGAGGGATCATAGCTGGAAAATTGAATGGGGCAATGCCAGCACACACACCCAGAGGAACTCGATAAGAATGGGTATCAATATCACGAGCTATACCAGGCAACGTCTCTCCCAACTGTAAACTTGTTATACTGCAGCAATGCTCAACCACCTCTGTAAAGAAACACATCAATAAGCAACAATAGTCACTATACCACAATACTCATCCCGTTAAAGTACAGCACATTAAACCAAATGAAATATAGCAACAATACCCACTAGTTTACAGAAGAAAATGAAATACAAAAACTGATCCACAAAGATACAATAGCAACACTGACTGCTTTATAGCATCAATACTCATAGGAACCTAACACAATACCAACTGAAAAAGCAAGCAATACCCATAAAATAATAGAAATACACACAGATTAACAGTAGCAATACCAATTGGAATGCAGCAATAATATCCACTGAAACAGAGCAATACTGGAATACAGCAAGAAAGTCTACAGGAATACAGCAACAGCATCATCTACAACACTACAACCGTACCACTGGAATACAGCAGAAATACAATTTGAGGGGCAAAAAGAAACAACATCCACTTGAGTACAGAAAAAACACACACAAGCACACCAAAAATACAATCTGGAATAAAGTAGTTAATATCCAGTGGAATATAAATAACACTTGAGATTCTCATAAAGGTAAACGCATTTATCAATAGAGTAACCCTAAAAAGAATATATATACTAAGAAAATTTACACAGTTTCAGTTAAAATTTTAAAGATAAAATGTGAGACAACAAGTAACAGCACATATTGAGCACACTATTTAAAAACTTAATTTGCTTTAATATATATACAAGAGAAACTTGAAAATCTTGTGTAAATAATTGAATTAATTAGGTAGGGAACTTTATAAAGTACATTATATACATACTAAATCAAGTGTATACTTAATATTTCGTAGATTTTCAAGCTTCCAAGTGCAGAAATAAGAGTATTAATTATGGCACTAAAAAGTATAACACTAAAATCTACTTACGAAGTCCTCTCAAGACATCTCCTTCAGCATCAGCAAGTGTTTTTCCTTGCTCTAGAGTGATGATTTTGGCCAATTCATGCTGTAATAAAAGTAAAATAAAAGAGAAACTAAGGTAATTTCTTTACACTAACAGTATTCATAAACAGATAACAGGGCAGCATTCTTTCTTCGCCTCAAGCAAGTGATTCCCTCAGTAGAACAGGAACTATTCCACACCCAGGAAACCCACACTTCCATTCCTAAAAGTTGTTCAAATGCAGAGCTTTGTGGTGTCCCACAAGCAATATCCATTGTCACTTCCGTCATGCTTTATAAGTACAACATTAGATTGTGATGTCAATGGTGTAAAGATATTCTATTTTATATGTTCCCTTGTGGTAGTGGAAGAACACTTCCATTGTATTCCCTGTGTTATAGTGACTAATATACTATGACTGGGAAACAAAGAGCTGGCAATCCCATTCTCAGGGAATAATGGAACTCAAATTGATCTATATTCTGTTCAGTTGTGGCCACCCTGTCAGCTTAAGCAGGATGTGGTGTCATGTTGAAGAAAATTATGATGAGACGAAGAAAAAAAAAGCAAAATGCTTACAATGTTATCCTTGATGAGTTGCTGGTATTTGAACATAACCTGTTGGCGTGCCATGATGGATGCTCTGGACCAAGCTTTGAGTGCTTCCTTCGCAGCCTCAACAGCTGAAAGCATCTCATCTTGGGTGGCCTTTGGAACTCTCGTAACAACCTGTGGAATAAGCAAACAAGAAATGTAAATAAGAAACCAACTTTATTAGGGGACATTATCCACAAACCATATGAAAAGGTACAAATCCAGTTATCAAAGGATAATAATATGAAAAATTCAAATTCTAATATGAACTAACTCAAGAAAGTGCAATCTCCCGAAATCAATTAGGCAGACTCAAGTATCTGAAAAGTAGATTTCGTACAACTTTAGCACCATAGATTCCAAGAGTCTGAAAGCTGCAATCCCAGTCTCCAAAAGGTAATTTGAAAACCAAAAAAAATTTCAAATCCAATACCTCAAGAGGGTACACTCACTAAACCAATATATCTTTAAAATATTTTTAAGGAAGATCTTATGTAAATATACCCGCACTTGCTAATAGCCAAGACAGACTCAATCATAAAAAGATGGCTGTGCGAAAACTTAAAAAAATTGAAGTCGCCGCAGTAAGAAAGTATGCAAACCCAAACTCAAGTATGTAACTTAAGTGTACAGACACTCCCCAACTTACAAACGAGTTAGGTTCCAGAAGCCCTTTCATAAGTAGGATTGTTCGTAAGATGTGTTAACATACAAAAACAGTATTGTACAGGAAATGTATACGCAGTGCTGGACAGTACAAAGGCAAAAGACACTTAACTACTACATAAAGCATAAAGTATACAGCATTAATCAATTATAATACAGGAATAATAATGTCATAATACAGTACAATACAGTAATTCATATATTAATACATGGGTATATAACAGTAGATTTGTGTTCGTATCTTTGAATGTTTGTAACTCAGTTGTTTGTAAGTAGGGGAGCTTCTGTATACTGTATATAAGATAGATCTCATATAACTTTATTACCACAAACGCATGATATTAAATTGCAAAAAAGACATTAAGAAATTTAAAAAATTAATACTGTATAAGCTACTTCCAAAAAGTATACCCTCCTTAGTCAAATAGGTAGAATTTTAAACATTTACAAGGTTGATTTCAACTGCTCTTTGTAGATGATATAGCACTACTGGCTGATTCTAAGGAGAAACTGAAGGAGTTGGTGACTGAGTTTGTAATGATGAATGAAAGTATAAAGTTGATGAGAGCATAGCACTATTTACTACCATCTAAATATCATTTCAATACCCAAGATGTCTAATTTTCATCCTCACCTCATTTGTAGCAGGGTTATGTACATCTAAAAACTCTGTAGTTTTACTCTCCACAAACTTCCCATTAATGAAGAGTTTTGTTGTTGGTGCTGCTGCACTATAGTTCCTGAAGAAGGAAAGACCAGGAACAGTCTGCAACAATTAACATAAAGATTATTATTCATGCTCTAAAAATATTGAAATGGTTAAAAAAATTATTATTCAAACTGCATAATGTCTAAATTTTCACGTTCTGCATTCTCATTTCAATAAAATACAAAGCACAAGAATGACTTAAAATTTTCAGAAATTTCTCTTTGTTCCAGTAAGGATGTGGATGGAACACTGGAATCTGTTGTCTTAACCCCTGCCAACTCAGAAGGCTAACGTGAGAACACATGAGGAAATGGCATATTTTTTATGGATCCAACATAACAGTAATTCTAGTTTTGAGAAAAGGTAGGCATATGCCTAGCCTAACACTCTGGACCATATAAAAATTCCAATTTTGTATATAAAAGTGCACGTGGCTAGGTGATGCTAGATAATTAAGGTTAATGTAATTAGTATAAAAATTTTGCATGTTGTCCAATATGTTTAACCACTGTTTACCAATGCAATTTAAGCAATGTAAAGGTAACTCGTAAAAATTCAGCCATACTAAAATGGAACCTATTACCCATCCATAGTCAAAATCTATTCCTAATTCATAATCAGACATATGTACATATCAAGCTTAACCTGCACAATATGTAATAAGAGATCTTGGAAGTATATCAATATAAGAAACAGAAAAAAAAAATAAAAATACTTTAGAAAATAGAAACCTTACAAAAGTAACTTAGCCACATTCGCATGTAAGCATTCCGAAGAGAAAGCGTGTATTCTTAATTCACTACTGGAACATTGCAAAGGTAAACATTGCACTACAGAATGATTCTCAAACTTAAGGTTAATTCAGCATTTTTTAATCACAAATTAATGCAAAAACACCTGAGAATCACCTACATCGAATTACAGTGGTAACGCGCCGGCCTCACATTCGCGAGGTCGACAGATCGGTTCCCGTTCAGGACCGAGAGTTTAAGCTGTTTACTGGGAAGGTTACTGCTGTGGCTGGACACCACAGTGGGGGGTTGGGGCTTGCACTGGCTGACGCCCACCAGAGCAGGGGCAATGCCTCTGATAGGAGGGCTAAAACTGCAAACTTTAACTTTAAACTTTTTTAATGTACACCTATATAAGTAATAGTCCTGCGTGCCAATGTATAGTAATAGCTTACCAGCTACTTTTATTACCACTATTATATATAAAGGCCACACTCACCCTGGTAAGGGAGTGGGTACGTAAAACAGTACACTCAATCCAATCATTTGAGGATCTTCTCTCTTTTCCAGCAATGTTGCACTCACTTCTAACTCTTCTCTATCTTTCTTCCAATAAACACCTACCAACTTCCTCCCTTTTACTGTAACTGACTCCATATCCACATGCATTAAGAGACCAAATTACCAAACTTCTGGTTGCATTTTGCCAACCAGAATCCCCTGGCATGCCTCGACTCTTTGCAATAGGGAGATACATGAGAGAGATCCAGGATCCATTTACCATGTGCCCAAAGAAAAAATATAAGGTTTACTTTCACGCCCCCAGCAAGGTGATAACTACATATAGCTATATACACAACTCTTTCCAAAATAGGGTGAAGTAATTTAATATAATATTATATCAAAACAACTGAAAATACATACAGACTTGAAAACGTACAGTCAATTATCATCTCATTGGAGGTGTCAAAGTAAAACATTTGCCAAAAATATACTAAAGCCATTTGCAAATTTTCATGAATGCACCCATCTCCCTTTGTATGGTAGAAACTTGGAGCTGGGGAAGCGCCTTTGATATATTGGAAATCTGGGGGAGAGCTAAGGGCTTTGTTTACTAAAAATATAATAGCTAATTCTATTAAAACATATTAGTCTTATATTCACGAGTTTCCTGTGATTATTTATGTGTTCTACGCGAATCTTACCTTCAAAAATATCGGAACTTATTTCTAAGTTAAAAACAAAGAAATTACGATTTTGAAGGACTGATTCATTCCAAAGATATCAAAATTCATAAAAAATAGAAATCTGCTTAAACAGAATAATCTATTCGGGGGGGGGGTTGAGACGGATGTAATAGTACAAAAAATATCAACCACTAATATTTGGAGCAATTATATAATTACAAAAAACTATTTTCTTCCAGCAAAAGGTAAAGGTATTTTGCACTGATTCAGTCACCCCCCTTACAAGGGGAAATAAGGTTCTTGTATATAAATTAATCAAAACCAACCTTTAACCGGCCACTTTTTTTTTTATTACCAAACAAATGTAATAACCTAATTGTGTTTACGGAAAAGGTTCCTATGCTCGTAACTCCCCGTATAATACCATACCACTAATAAGCTTCCGTGGCTTGGTGGGTTAAAGACGGCTCTGTCAGGCCAAATAATCAGGGTTCGAGCCGTCTCAAAAGGAAATTAAAAAAAATTTGCGAAGCCCTTCAAGGCCATGGCTGTAGTAACACACCGTAGATTAACAACCACTTGACAGTTAATATAAATAGTCTTACAGTTCCTAATACCTGTTGTAATTTGATTACGTAACAACCAATAAACTGGTTAATATTTCCCATCACCTGAGCCGAGCGTAGAAACTTTGCAGCTGCCATGATCAGGACAGTCGGAGACAGGACTTGATAGCAGTAGGTATATGAGCCAGCAGGTTCTGCTACCAACTGACAAAACAAATGCCAAACATTCAAGGCCAAAAACTGACCGTGATAATAATTCATACTAAAACATTATATTCAATTATCAAATAAGTATATTTAATTTGATCTCTGTATTTATTAACATTTTTACCTCTTTAAATGCATTGCGAACGTTAAATTAACTTTCTAAAATTTACATATGGCATAGCAGCAGAGCCTTCATAACAAACAGCAAATGGCTGTGATTGGAGGAACGGGAGGCTTGCCCACGCGCCAACCAATCATTTTCCCGTCTCTACATGACTTCATAACAGTATTAATTAGTTTTATGCGTGGTGTGATACCAATTATAATTTTGGAGAGAAAGAGAGTGCAATTATTACGAAAGGAAATGCCAGGTTTCCAGAATGTAGTTCGAAATTGAGGCATGTCTATTGATAAGTATAAATAAGAGCCTCTAAAAAGGCTATATCTCATCCATAATGGTGGAAAGTAATAAATTCTCTCTATCTCTCTCTCTTTTATATATATATATATATATATATATATATATATATATATATATATATATATATATATATATATATATATATATATATATATATATATATATATATATATATATATATATATATTATAATATAATTTCCGATTAATTAACTGAATGTAAAATTGTGCAACAGTGCTTGATAAACAGTAAGCCTTAATATGAATTACCACCCCAAATTCAATATTCTTAAGCATTTTCCCATATATATATATATATATATATATATATATATATATATATATATATATATATATATATATATAAAACACTGGTTCAGGGATAGTTATGTCTTCCCCCAATTACGGTGCTTTTCCTGTGCCTACATCAACACCGAATATTCTTGGATATTTGTTACACTTCTCATATAATCCCTATACATCTAACAAGTCACAAAACTCCCCATCTCTGTCCTCTTTACTTTTTTCCTTTGTGCCCAGGCCCAATGAGGGCAACTTTTCTATATATATATATATATATATATATATATATATATATATATATATATATATATATATATATATATATGCCCATTGAAGGCTTTACAGAGAAGCATCTTCCAATGTGGTAAAATTCTATTCTTCAGAAATTATTTTTTGACATAAGTTTCTCGAAGACTTGGTATACGATCTTTCAAAAGGCCACAAGCCTACATCGCCGGGCAGTTGAATAAAGAATACTGAATGGTAGTTTTTGGGAAGAGACGACTTTGTATCCATATGGACCAGAATATCCTTTTCCAAGATTAAGTCTTTGACAAGTGTTTAAAGCCTTACTGTTCCTCGACGTTTGTCCAAATGTAGTCAAGGAGAATCTCTGGATACTTAATATAGGAAAATAATACCAGAGACGACTGCAACATTTACTCGTGTCTTCAATATACTATATTACACCTTGCAGAGACATTACCATAATCATTAGTCTTATAATCCAGGGGTCTAGTCTTATAATCTAGGGCTCTAGTTTTTTTATTTTATTCCTGTCAAACTCAAACACTAGAGCCCTGCTCATAGAAATCAAGGCTTTTTGTCCTAGGGATCATCTGGCAGGATCAAATAAAGGAAAATATTATATATTCGAGGCTTTTGCCCAAAAGGGTTTACCTTCAGGCTCAAATTGAAACAGAACACCCCTGAGAGAGTAAGACAAGTCGAGAAAAGCTTTTGTCGATAAGATTAGAGTGATTTTCCTGCATTTCCCCAATTACCAATGTTTAAAGGCAGCTTCACATCTTCAAGGTTTGTGTGTGAATGTGTTGATGGTAGCCCTCTGGCAAGCTTTAATTAACTAGCACGTCTATTTACCAACAAATGTGCACGGGGAGCTGGTAGTCCTCCGGCGCTGATTTAATTAGCCCCTAAGTTCCAGGCTCATGAATGGTAGAAACTAGAGCTGGGGAAGCACCTTTGAAATATTGTAAATTTGGGGGAGCCCTACGGTCTTTGTAAACATATTCCATCAAAATCAACTGGCAGAATTATTTTAATCCAGCCTCAGCAAAAGCAGTGCCGGTCCCAAGCCCTGATAAAATGGGAGGGTTGGTATTTGAAAAATGCATCCTGCACCGTAGAAAATTAATTACCTGAGCCTATAAGAGGTCTAGTAATAATCACAAGGGGGAAACGGTATTTTCATAATTATATTCATAAATCATTTCCATGTCGACTAATATATATTTGTTTTACTTAAGGGAAAAATAGTGCATTACCTTATTTTATATAACGTTTTTCAGTTTTCAATCGGACATGGCCCGGTTTAATTTCAGCTTCGGTCACCATACCTATTCAACGTTTTCTGTACTTAATGGAGTACCATTTCCTGCATCTTTTCCTAAATTTTATCTAATCACTTCTCGATTTCATGCCCAAATATATTATTTCTTTTTTACTGTCTAAAACATCACCCACTCCTGGAACACTGTTACTCTGGTAAAAATCAAGCAAAACAAATTTGTGGTTATTAAAAAAAAACAAATCCAGATGGAGCCATAACATACTCAAATGATTGCTGAAGTGTCATGCAACTATATTAACACTCAAATTAACTATAGGTACATAACTAACCTACCCTAAGTAACAAAACTAATACTATAGATTTACACAACTTCACCCATAAGAATTCAAATCTATTTCGTTATAAAATCTCGAGAGACCTGTCCCAATTAATTCTCACCTAACAATGTTAACTATAGTATTGCTGTATTATACCACACAGATTAAGTAGTTTTCCTGTGGTACTGGATATTCACTTCCATCAAACTACTATCAGCCAAAAATACAAAATTATTCAAAAAATGAAAAGCAGTATAACAAGTAAAAAATTACCCATATATTGCAAGATATGCATGTTCTCATTGTTTCGGCTGCATTATCAATCATATAATTCCAGTGGTGATAACCTAAGAGGGCAAAAATATTCTGGATGTCTACTCATACTACCTTACATGACCTAACAAATTGATAGCCCACTCTGCGCTTGCACTCTCCCAGATTACTTATTTAAAGAATGCACCAAAGCACTATCTTCCACAGTACCACTGAATTTATTTCTTTTTCAGTTTAGACAAATTAAAGAGTACTTAAAATGTATGTACTACTTGCCTTCACAGTTACATGAAAAAATCAAGCAATGTCAGTTAAAAAAAGATAAAAGAAAAGCACACAGTAATTTATTATTTATTTAAGATACAACATACAAAAAGGACAGGAAGGAAGAAGTACACAAGAACAGTATTCTTACTACAAAGTATTGGACCCAATTCATTGGGGGGAAGGGATGTAGAAAAATAAGCAAGACCTCCTGAAATGTGAAGGAAAAAAAAAAAAAATCCAACAAAAAATTAAGTAATTTTCTACTCGAGTAATATCCAGCTCCTCTCCATTTTGACAATTTTTTATACCCCTCTTAGGATAATAAAGTATAAAAAAATAATTACAAAACTAATATCGCATATTTCATTTTTCCTATGAGAACCTACTGGTCATTCCGGAATATTTCACCAGCAAAGCTCACTTAGAAAGAAAATCCACCATCAGGTACGTTGCCTCCCGAAGCAAAGTCAAACGCTTGTCCATTTGTGGTACTGGTCACATCATCAGCTCCGCTCTCTTCAGAGAAATAGCTCTCAATAATACTCAATGCTTTTTTGTATACCACTTCGTTTTCATGATTCTGAAGCTCCTCTATCTTATCTAAAGCTCCAATCTCCTCAACCATCTGGCAGAGTTCATCTACTTGATTAAGTTTCTCCGCAGTCTGAAAATATTACATACATTTGGAAAAGAATACAGTACTTCACTTTCTTATATACGCAAAATATTTGCAAATTCTTAAACATAATACAACTACTAAAGAGTAACTGCACCTTCAAAGAAGTTTAGACGATGGTTAAATTTCCAGACAGTTTTCATTAGACAGGGTAGCTGCAACCAAACTGCTAACGAAAGATATATTTCAATTTACTCCAAACATCTACCTCGATCATCTTTCAAAATCACTTCTAGAAAACTAAAATTTTTTACTAACCTGCAATATATTTGTAATACCATCCAGAACCACAATAACAGTTTTAGGATCCTTGGCCACCAACAGATTGCAAAAGTGGGGAAGAACACCTTGGGACACCAAGGACACTATCTGAGCCATTGAACCGCCAGATGTAAAGTTTGTGACAACCCACGCAGCCTCTTTCTGGGCCTTGAAATCACCCTGTATAAATGGATAAACTTCATCAATAAATGATTTATCAATCCTTTCCTACGCCTGACAGTTGTTTAAGGATCATTTAAATATGTGTCATCACGATCATTCAGGATGTCAACATCAGATTTAGTCTAATCATGTAAAAATCAACCTGTCAATATTCAGATATTAAGAACCGTGTCCAAATTATTTTTTTCCCTAAAAGTAAAGTCATATCTGCTTTATTTACAGTAATCATAACTTACTGTGGCCAAAACTTGGCATATAGGTGGTATTAATCCATGATCAAGTACTGCCTGTATTTGTTCAGTATTGCCAGCTGTAATGTTGGAAATCGTCCATGCAGCCTCTTTGACAATGTTTGGTCGCGTATGTCTCAATAACTTTCGGAAGATGGGCAACGTCCCAGCTTTGATGACTACATCAGTCTGAAATAGAATCGAGCTCGATGAGGTTCAAATACACAGACAACCATAATGTATTTTTTCTACTGCAATGGCGTGACTAGTTACATCAGTGGTGTTAATACAATTGGTTTTAAAGTAAAATAGAGGAAATTAAAGTTCTATCTTTAAAAATGCAAGCGGTCTTACAGCACTGGGTAAAATATATTCCTCTCTGATGCTATTTTTATCTCATACTTGTAGTCTTGTAATATGTTTTCATTGAGTAAAAATGAACTAAAGCTTTTTTGCACAACCAACAGGTTTCTGGAATATACTTATATTTCACCAATCTCCAATTTCTAAATTATTCTCTCTGACAACAGGGTGATAACGATTAAAGATCTGAAGAAATAAGGCTTGCCATAACCCGATCAGCTTTGCTTCTTAATATATATGTGAACCATAGAGGAGGAACTGCCAGCCTCATATTTCTTACTTTTTCAATTTCAAGTTGCTTCCTATGACAAGAAATCAAAAGAATTTCTTACTCTATCCTTTCAGTTCCTAGTACTAAATATTCAATTAGAGGGTGGAATTTCTTATCTCCATCGCCGGATGGTAATGTGTGAAAAAAAAAAACAATAGAAAAAGAAACTAATTCCCTACATACCTGTGTATCACTTCCAGTAACGACATTGCCTATGGCCCTAAGAGCTGGTGTAACAACTGAGATTTCATCACAATTCAACAACTTGACTAACTGCGGTATAACTCCTGCATCCACCACTTCCTGAATTTTATCATTGGTCCCATCAGTCAAATAAGATAGAGCCCAACATGCATCAGCTGCAATGAAAAAAAATCAATTAAAACAAAAAATAATGGAAGAGGTAAGATAGTTGGTATAACCTCCATCCACTATTATTTAATTATATATTTGATAAAAGTACAGAGCTATACAAAACGTTGTTACAAAATTTGTGCATTCCGCCTTGCAACTCTAATTATAAAAGACCCCCCTCTTACTTATAAATCAGCAAATTTGTTTAAATTCAATCTTTTGTACATTTTCCCCTATGTGAGAAAAGCTGAGCTGTGTGAATAATAAGGAATGTAGCGATCGCCATCAAAACGAGAACGACAGCAATTGATCAGATATTTACATATTGCATGACATTTCCAGATGTACACAAATTTTCATATGTCTAATACACATACTGTATATTCCAAAAATTTACACACAAGTACATTCAAAATTAGTATGAAATATCAAACTTAATACAATATACTACATTAAGATATAAAAGCAACATTTATGGTTATTCGGAGCACTTCGAAGAAAAATGTTTAAACAAGTTACTTTAAAAGTAAATAATACAGATATAACTGTACCTTGAACTTCCTTGTCAGGATGGCAGATCAAATGACCCAGAGCTGGCAGACACTGTTTAACTACTTCAAACGGAGGAGAGGGATTTTTGTTACGGCAGAGGTTACTTAGAGTCCACGTTACGTTTCTTAAGAAGGGGTACTGCAAAATTTAAATAGAAAGGGAACTTTTATGTACTTCAGGAAACTGGCAGGTGACCTACATATTTGTTTCAGGTAAAAGTTTCAGTATACTTTCTCAAGTTGCAATTACGGTTTCAAGAAAAAAAAATAAGTCCACCAAACCCGCCCTCAAATCTTCTCCTTCCTTTCTGAGAATGCCCATTATCCTACAAAATAAAAAGACTGTGGGCTATGGAACAGCATTATTTTGCTCATGTGCAGTATGTTTTACTGGGAGATGGGTGACCTAAATACATGTATTATTTTTATATATCTGCAGGCTTTGTATATACTTAACCAAATTACAATAATATATAGTCACCTGCCTTCCGCCACTCACTCGAGGACAAAAGCTGACCACAACGGTTATAGTAATTACGTTTGTCAGGAAATACAACAAAGTTTCATATTACAGAGAAGGACTTCTGTTACAGAAGAGGTTCCTTCATATGTTAATTTTCTCAGGGAGGAGTGCTAAAGAGGGATTTTGTTACGGGAAAAGACGGTATTCTGTTGCCACGTAAAGAAACGTAAACACTAGACAAACTATAATTTCGGCGATTGTTTGTCACATTAGTGCAAGTGCCTAAGACAAATCCAATATCATAATCTTTATAAGTTCATGGTGCATTGAGGATAAACTTTACCTCTGTTTCAGGTGTAATGAGGCCTAAAAGTGGTTCAACGATGCCAGCCTTAATGATGAAGTCTCGCAGTTCAGGACCATCACCAGCAATATTACCTAGAGCCCAGACTGCTTGCTCGGCAACATTTGCATGAGGTGATCTCAGCAGCCTAACAAATGCTGGTACAGCACCTGAACCTGAAAAAAAGCATCATAATATGGTGTAAAAGAGAAGATAGGGCCAAGTATAACTGACATGGCTAAATGTTGCTATGCTATTTCATGTGAAGAAGTCCCCGAGTGAACAAAAATCAAGTATATTTCTAATATCAGTCATTCTTCTCTTGGCCAACAAATAATAACCCCATCAATGTGATTGTAAATTATGACACCAATAAAGAGAAATTATAAGAATACCTACCAGCTACAGCTTTAGTTTGTTCTGTTGAGCCAGAAGCTATATTGGTCAGTGCCCATGCAGATTCAAATTGTAAAGCTGGGCTGAAAAGCAAATGTAGACCAGTTTCATACATCAAATACACTTAAGAACACAAAACACTTGCATAGAATATATTTGCCGAGCAAAAAATTTCAAGAAGTGAAAATTAAAACTATAAGTATCACTTAGGTATTGTAAACGCCATCTAAAATGGATTGTAAAAAAAAAATGCAATCATATCGTCCCTGAGTTTCTCTTATCAAAGAGTAGGTATGAAGAATTTCCATGACTACATAATCCCCCTAAAGATGTGTCACTGAAAATAAAAAAAACTATTCAGCTGACTACTTTATTTAAAAAGAACATTTTCTTCAGGCTAAAAGTGAGTAAATACAAAACACAAGAACTGAATAATAACCAAGTTTCAAATGAAAATTACCTGTCAGCTCTGTCTAGAAATGAAACTAAAGGCGCCACCATGCCGGCATCAATGATAGCATCAATGGGAGGATTGCGTTCCCGTGACAGCATTTTTCTCGCAGCCTGCGTGGCTGCAACCTGACTGCTGCAATCTTTGCTCAAAATGCCATTAATTATCTCTTCTAAACTCATGGAAGGGGACTGAAAAAAAAAAAAAAACAATTATCTACTAACTGTTCTCAATACAACTAAGTGTATCTCACCAAAACTAAAGTCAGCTGCAAAAATAATCAAGCCCAGGATTAAATACCAGTACACAAACCAATTCGCACAGAACGTGCAAAGTGGAATACGTACCAGCACACAACCTACGGTCATATGACACGCATGTATTTTCATCATTATGGAATGGTTTCGTGTGGTAGATATATATTTAGTAAAGCACTACACCACGCTTACCCAACCCATGGATTGGGAGGTCTGAGATTTAGCTGTTACAAATTGGAACACTAGCATAAAACTATTGATCAATACAAAGATAACCTAAAAGTACAGCAGCATATCAATTCTATAGTTCATATGTATTAAAAACCATTTCTATTATCACTACCATTAATTTCTGATGAAGTATTAGGTATATGGGAATTATTTCCATCATTACCAAAATTTGCTAAAGGTCATATATTTGTAATAGCCATTACCCAAAGACACATAGCCTTAGTGGTGTAGCTGTACATTATTCAATATTAACATTGACAGAATTCTGCAAAGCAGACCCATGTCAAGGACCATCTATTACCGATACATTTTGTTCTTGAAGGGGCGACGTGGGGTCATCCATACAAACGTTCCTCCTTTTCAAAAGTTGATCATCTTTTTTCGCTTTACGCAGCTCCACGTTGGTTTCCTGTCGCCGCCGCCGCATTTCCTGTCAAATGAAAAGTAGATTTGTGAGAACTTTCTAAACTCTTATGAAAATGAGTAAAAGTTCGATATTTTTATGAAAAAGGTGAATATAAACTCTTTCATTAAAGATACATATAACGTACAAATCAGCAAGGCAGGCAACATGAAGGATATCCCAATTGGTTGCCTCCAACAAGGTGGGGATTCCCAGAGATACTTCAATACATTAAAATGTAACAAAATACTAACATCCATGTCTTTGCCGGCATTTTTAAAACTCTTCAGGCGATTAGGGCCTGGACTGTTTTCACGGGCAGCAGCCGTAGTGGGCATTCTTCGTGACGACTCCAGGTTCTTGGTATTTAATATGGTATTCACACAGCAAACAAGATTGGAGGTGCTTTCACTCCTGAAAAAATTTGGAAGTAATTTTTTTTAATTCATAAACTACCTAAAGACGTACTCTATACCAATATGAAACTTTCACGAGGAACAAAGGCATACTGTAGATATGAATATAGGGCTACAGAGGGAAAATTAGAAATAATCATGGGTATAACTTCTCCCCAAACTTTCCTTTCTTGACGTCGGCTACCCCCCAATTTAAGGGGGAAACAGCCACGGTATATGTATGTATAATAGGATCTCATGCATTTTAAAGGTTCTCAAACTTAATACACAATACAGAATATCTATAAATGAGCATACATTCTGAAAATATGGTCTCAATATGATTCCTCACACGCTAAACTTCATGTGATATATTCTCCAACAACAAAATTTAAAATAATGGTCATTAAAGATCTCTACAGAGACATTCTAAAAACACAAAGTGAATCACAGAATCTTAAAAATCTACCGTGTAGCAACATGAATTCACCCCCAATGCAATTGAGCAAACGAGTTTGTCAGGTGCAGTTTTTTCTTGCAACTTTAAGAAAACTAATCAGTCTCTTAAGACCGTAGTAGAGTGCAGTTGCAAAGGGGTCACATCCGGCAGCTCATCCAAAATAGAACTGACAATTTTACAATTGAACCCGTCTCATTTGGTGAGAATTTTTTTTAACGATGTGTTATGAATGAATCTGACCTTGAAAAGAGCCGGTAACTGCATGCTAACCTAACCTAAAATATTGTAATATACGAGTTCTCAGGGTTACATTCATTTAAAAGCATAAAAAACAGAGGATAAATATAATTTACTGAGACGGGTCCAATTGAAAAAATTGCCCAATCTTCACAATTTCTTAAAATTACAAAATGTTACAAATTTCCCATCTTTTGGGAGGTAAACCCTGGATACTCTTTGGCTTTTTCAGATTTACGAAGTTACGGAATCCATTTTTTTTCTATGATATATGGCTGAATCATATCTTGAAATAGTAAAATAAGGTCTGATACACATTAATCCTAATTCTAAAAATGTTGTGACGATTTTTTTTTTCAAAATGGATCGGTTATCATTAAGGATTCTGGTGTCACTAATACCAACTGTGATGCCGAAGGTAGAATATAATTCAGGAGTCTGTGGACCGCCATGGGGACAGTTATGTAATCTGATACCAGCAGGGGAGTTGGTGCCCCTGTGGGTCCATGGGTGGGGAAGGCTTCTAGGTATGGGATTAAATGGCGAACAAAATTACATTATTGGCGTTTAAAATTACAAAACAAACATCTTAAGGTATTTGAAATGAAAAAGGGATAAAATTTATCCAAGTTTGGTCATTTTTAACAATTGGGGCCATCTAAATTTTGAGAAAATTATATTTTTCCTGTGGTTTTACATGAATATTTGGGGGGTAGTTTACAGTTGAGCGGGGCATGCCACTCTACGACCTCATCCCTCCACTCAGGTAAGTAGTTCGACTGAAGGTTAGGTAAGTATTTTTAGTTAGGATAGTAAGATGGGGGTCCCTGGGAGGCGAAGCCCCCCTGGCTAAGAGGTTAGGTAAGTGTTTTTAGTTATGATAGTAAAAAATTGTTTTGTATGCCTATTGACGCCATTTTTGTTGTGTTCATCCGCCAGTTCTCTGGTCAGAGCCTATCGCCATCTATTGGTAGGTTTTGAACATTGGTATGCCCAGCTAAACTGTAGGTGTTCCGAATTTTGTATGAATGACCTTAAATATTGTAGGAAAATGTACACTAATTAAACCTAACCTAGAAAAAAATATTAATTTGCATTTTTATGGCTTTTGAATGACCTACAAAACCGTCGTCCATATTTTTTTTTAGGTTAGGTGATCATATATTTTCTGACGCTTTCAGTCAATATATCTTCACCTGACTGAGGTGGTTCCAATTGTAAAAATTTACCCCACACTGCCTTTTAATTTGTAAATCACCATTAACCCCAATTTAAAAGGCAAATAGTTCAGAGCACCGACATGCAAAACGACGCAAAAAGCACTTATTTGCTGATCACAGCAATAAAGTACATTATTACAGTACTCTGGCCTTTTTTCTAATTATAAATTTAAATAAATTTATTTCTCTAAAGGAGACTAATAAACCTATTATACAAAATGAAATTTTTTCCTTACTGGGAATGAGCAAAAAATCTCAAACGTACAAAAAAAAATACGTAAAAATTTACGTTGAAAATTCTCATACAAGAATTTATTTATCCAATACATTTGTCATAAATGAAGTTTATAACTGATTGCTGTGAATTAATGCTGAATTTTACCGAGGAAAACGTTAAATTTAGGTACATTTAAGTGCTTGAGAATGGCCGGTGGCACCACGGTAAAAACAATTCGAGTCACATGGGAAATTTAACCACCACCACCATTTAAAAATAAAAACGCTATGCAAACACTCATAATACACATAAAAACAAAACATTTTCGTTTTATGATGACAAAAAAAAACTTTATTTCTATATTTCAGGGTCAATTTAGACTCATATGCAATTATAATATCTGTAAATAGAGAACAAAAACGTCCATGGACCTCACCCGTGGTCTCTATCGTTGGCCTTTGTTTGCTGTGGAGTGAGCGAGGTACGTCTTCTTACGTACAGGGAGGGGGGAATGACGGAAGTGGGGGAGAGAAGACGACGCTGATTGGTCCATTTAATTTAAATGCCTTTAAAAGGACACTTCCCATTGGTCATTTCAAATTTATGGCTCTATCAACCTATTTCATATGTATAATCCAAAAATATAATAATGAATTCTATAATGATAAATTCTTTATGGATGTCTAAAGAAATATTAAGTAAAAGAAAAAAATTAATTGGAAATATAGTATTATGCATGAATACGACAGAGTAACCAATCTAGATATGTTTATAATAATAAAGATAATTATTAGATATACAATTTAGTAATAAAAATTGTCTATATACATTACATATATTATGTTAATGATTTATAGATTAATTTATACTGTTACAAGAGTATCGTAAAAAAGAACCGATAAGTCTTTTAAAAGTCGTGCATAGATAAACCATAGAACGTAAAACATGTCGCTAAATATTACTAATATCTGACTACGCATCTTGGCGGCCATATTTATTCATATTACTATATATATATATATATATATATATATATATATATATATATATATATATATATATATATATATATATATATATATATATATATATTCTTAAGGTGGTACTAACAAGAGATAAAAAGATAGACTAGAGATTATAATAAAAAATTAATTAAATTTAATGGTTCAATGTCTAGTATCAATTTAGATAAATTTGGAAGAAAATGCGCTTTGGATAAACAGAAAATATCTAATTAAATAAGGATAAATCAACACAAATGTAGTGTAATTAAAACTGACAAACGCTCTATAGTGAAGACACGCCTTATTTCCGAATCCTTTGAAGATGATTCAACTCCTGCCTATAGTTCAGTTGTGATGAAGAAATTAAGATTTAAACAATCGAATTATCTGAAATGTTTCCATTCTGGAATATGTCTGATAAAATGTACATAAAACTGCATTCCTTGCTAGTTATCTGTTCCTAAAGTAATGGCAATGCCTGTTTGTTTCCATACATTCCATAATGTCTAAAAATTTTATGATGGCAATAGTAATTTTGTCTAATTGTATTTACCTAATACTCTGTCAAGCTCAGAAATGAATGATAATTTATACTATATCCGGCTCTTTCCTCTAGCCTCGAGTGGTGCTATGTCGAAATCACTCAGCTTTTCATTATAACTGAGATCACGTATTTCTTTCAGCAATTCGTAGTCCATTTTTTTTTTTGTTACCAATATCTTTACATTTCTTCAAGTGAGGATTTCAGAAGGGTGCTGCATATTCACGCTTTGGCCTCACAAAAGTCATGTCAATATTTTTGACAATTTCTTAGTCCACATACCTAAAGGCCATAACGCATATTATTGCTTTCAAGTGAGGGTTCCAGAAGGGTGCTACATATTCAAGCTTTGGCCTCACAAAAGTCATGTCAATATTTTTGACAATTTCTTAGTCCACATACCTAAAGGCCACAGCACACATTGCTCCTTTCATGGTGTATTTCTACACATTTCAGGAGAAATATCTGCCGAACTCATTCGTTCACAAATTCCTCACGATTTTTGAGCATTTAAATCAGGTGGGGGAAATAGATTCAAATTTATCTTTTCTTGAAGAATTATTTGACTTCTGAGGTATCAGTTTCTCTGCATATTCGCCAGTGATAACCTGCACAGTCCCGGTGTTTTACCTCTGAGACTTTATTTAATACGACTTAGGATATTGCCTAACACTGGTATAACTTATTTTTTATATCACCCTCTTGGAGGCTTTAATTGAAATTTTCTTATGTTAAATTAGCAAGTTTTTAACTAGTAGTTATAATCAGCAATAAGAATCATGGAAAATGTCAGTCTCACAAAGAGAGAAGAGAAGATGAAAAAATAACAAACCCAGTATTTTATGTCAAGCATAAGTAGGCCTACTGTGTATTTTTTTTTTATTAAGGTTAGCTAAAACTATATCAGTTATTTCCTTTGTAAAATAATATATTTTTGGAGCTATGGCTCTCAAAAACAGCTAAAAGAAAAGCTATAGTAATGTTACAGAAGACATAGCAGATATCGTGCCAAGAATACTTATTTAAATTTACGTTTGGAAGGCCACCATCGATAGGCTACGTACGCGGTGTGGAAAATATCCTAATCATTTCCTATCAATATCATGTTTTTGTTTGTTATGCGTATTATATCTCAACTTTAATTGTGGGGGACGTGGGAGAAAATGGGAAGGGGCCAACGACCCTACTGAAAATTCCTGAAGGAGGATGAGAGTGAAACAGGTTGAGATCCACTGTTCTAGAGCTTCTTTTCTTGTTACTCAAGCTCGGGACTAGAGACAGCTGTCTTTCGCCATTTCCGTCCACACTAGTTTTAAGCAGAATTACCATAGAACTTTATTTCTATTACTGTCAATGTACCGTCACTTGGAGTTTCAAATTAGAGTCTTGAGAATTTTAATATTTTTTGAGGTCTAAAAATCTGATAAGTACTCTCAATTAAACACAATTTTGAACACATGAATGCTCTCCTCATCCATCTTTAAGCTGTTGATCACAAAAATTATTGTTCTTTAAAAATCAAAAACAAAACTGAAATTACTGAAAATTTTTAGGATTTCAGAATCTAAATAGAAAAAGATTCTACAGCCTCAAAGATCAAATGTCTAGCTGTAAAAAAGAACTTATAATATCAATTTACTATATACTGACTGAATGTAGATTATACTACAAATATATATAACTTAAATGTCACAAATAATAATAAAAACCAGTTAACAGGATAGCAAAACATTGTTAAAGATTATGAAACAAAAATTGTGTGATATGGATAAAGCAATGAATAATTGTACCCATTTATCTGATATTGTGCAATACGGTGAAAATATTTTATTAAGAATATATATATATATATATATATATATATATATATATATATATATATATATATATATATATATATATATATATATCGTTCGTTCCGGTTTTACTTCACGGACTCCCTTTTCAACCAAGGGCTAGGACGGTTGCCTTCTTGCGAAGGACTTGTTTTGGCAGATGTAACCGTTACCCTGAGTGCATGCTCTTGTTAACCTCAGACCGTGACGGGGAGCGAACCCTCGATCTTATGCCTCAGAGTCGCGGACGCTACCGATTGAGCCACGGTGACTACAGTCGCGGATGCTACCGATTGAGCCATATATATATATATATATATATATATATATATATATATATATATATATATATATATATATATATATATATATATATATATACTAACAAGGTGTATAGGTCAAAATAAAACTTTGGGGTCCTGATAACACTGTTCACCAGCTTACTGCGTCATGTAACGACAAAATAGGTGAATGAACAAGAAAGATCCTGTACAATGTACAGCAGTCACGCCTAGTACTACGTATGAGGAATCCGGAAATCCCTTTTCCTTTATCCAATAAATATTTAGGGAGGGGATTATGAGGTCAGGGGAATAGATTTTCTTTAATGATTAACTCTCCCCCCAAAAAATAAATCAAAAAATATTTTTTGTTCACTTGTTAATATTGTAATTTTTTTTAATACGGAAAACTATACCAAATTCTATAGTCGCAAGAAAAGTACTAGAAATATATTAATGAAATCCAATCTGTAAACACCATCAGGAAAAAAATTCCACAATCAACCAAATTGAATTGTTTCAGGAGTACCACATGCTTAAAATTCCGCCTTATGATAAACATTGATATTTTGGCGAATATTTTACCAATTTAATATCAAAGTTTTGAAAAATGTGATTAAATAGTATTTTGATCAAAATTTAGATTTAAATGTTGTGGATATTTTTAATTCAAATAAAAATGAGGATTAATAACAGTTGGTATTGATGGAGTACACAGACACAGGTTGGATCCCGTTGGTAGTGAGAGATTTAGGAAAGGTCGCTAGCCGTGCATTCTATTTCAGGGTAATTACTCTCTTTTAGGGTACATACGAGTCTTTTTAGGGTAGTTCTTGTTCACACTTACCATGCTAGCTTGATAATTCTGGATTACGTCCCTACATTTAGAGTAATTTGGCAAAATATGGGGTAAATTTAATTTTTATGGGGTAAAAGATATTGACAGTGGCGGCCACACCACATTACTCGTTCACTAAAAGAGAAGAGATTGAGTCATGTTAACAAAGTCACTCTTGCTTCATCTTGTTTGAAACATCAGGGAAATACACTTCAGCTTGATGGGGTCCTCTGACGAAGGGAAACTTACTCGTTGAACGCAGGAAGGTAAGAGAGAACGCGAACCTCAATACAGAATAATTGCTTCGACTTCGTTTTCAAAGACGCCATTATTTTTTTTTTTGCCTCGTTAAACGTAAGCGAGAAGCTAATAACATATAACCCAACCCATTGAGGAGACTATGGAGTGGATATGACAGTTTACAACGTTGAACTACGAAATGGTGAGTTTTAATTTAAATGAAATATAATCCAGTCATTTTCGTATGGAAGAGTTCACGTTTTTTTTTTCCAGAGATTACGGTATCCGCAGTTTTTTTTTTTTTTTATAAACTCAATATCGGTATTTTTAAATGTTACAACATATTCTCTTGTGTAGGTAGAATTTTATCATTCAAATTTTCAAAAACCATTTTCTTTTTATATCGAGTGACCTTGGGAAAGCCGAGCTTGTAAGATTCCCGGAAATATATATATATAAAAAAATTCACCAACCCCTTTCCTAACAGTCGGTGAACTAACCAAGTTTTATTAACTTAATCTAACCTAATATACTACTTCATTAGATTTTATTTTGCCCGTGATTGGAGGGTCAAAACCACGACAGTAAGTAACTGAATGTGAGTAAAAATGTACATGAATTTAGTTATTTTTTGTTGTATGTGGTATCACGTGGGGATGCAGTGGGGTTACTAGGAAAAAATAGTTAAGAACATAAGAACATAAGAATAGAGGACACTGCAACATGCCAATTGGCACACACGAGGCAGCTCCATTTTTTAATTGTATTTTCAGCATGTCTAACCTATCCTATTCTACTCTACTTATTTATTCTATTTTTCTTTTTATGATTTTTCTAATAAGCACTAACCTATTCATACCCACCCTACCTCTGTCATATGTCTATCTAATCTACATTTGAAGGTGTCTAAGGTATTGGCATTTACTATCATACCAGGAAGCTTGTTCCATGCATCAGCTACTCTATTACCAAACCAATTTTTACCAATTTCACTTCTGAACCTAAATTTATCAAGCTTAAATCCATTATTACGAGTTCTGGAGGGATGTCTGGAGTGGATGGACATTATTAAGACTTAGAAAACCATGTGTAATTGTTAGTGGCGTAATATCTGAGTGGCATGAAATGCTGAACGGGAGTTCCTCAGGGGACAGTGTTGGGTCTATCATTAGTATTATTTTTTTTACATAAATGACCTTCCTGACTCCCTGAAAAACAGTAATGAATTGTACTTCAATACTGACGACACTAAAAGTTGGATACGGACAGTAGTCCCTATCTCAATGCAAAAACAGACCGTTGCCCCTTTATATAATTTAAGTGTTAGATTAGGTCAGGTTGTGTCCGATTAGGTTAGGAAACCTTTGAAAGCTTAACTAAATTTCAAGAAGTAGGAATTCCATTCAAACAGCACCCATTATTGAATATTTAAGGGGAAACCGGACTAGGGGTTAATTTTTCTGAGGGGCAGTTGCCTTAACTCCTGAGTACTGTCTAAGTCTGATGAAAATGTTTTTGGAGTTATAGTATTGTTACTTTTAAAGTTATACATACAGTACTGCAGTTAGTTTTGACTTTTAGAAAGCTGTTGCTGTTGCATATCAGTTATTTTTCACAGAAAGTACTTATTATTTATTATTTAGTAAATACTGATAAAGCAGCGATGTTTATATAACGCAATAATATGTCACCAGGCCACTTTCTGTTTGTTAGTGGGAGGGATACAATGGAAGGGTCTGTTCTTTTTCAAAGATTTTGATAAAATGATAATATCTCAAAGTAACCTCCACGTATATCTCAAAGTAACCTCCACGTATCTTTGTTTATTCGTAATATTGAATCTGCGAATGTTTGTTATAAAGGTTCACATAATAATCTTTGCAATTGTTTGTGTACGATAAGATGTGCTGTACATGGAAATCTCTCAGATTTATGGAATTTATAGACAGTACAGTATACTATTTCTTATAAGAACATAAGAATAGAGGACACTGCAACATGCCTACTGGCACACACGAGGCAGCTCCATTTTTGAATTGTATTTTCAGCATGTCTAACCTATTCTATTCTACTCTTCTTATTTATTCTATTTTTCTGTTTATGATTTTTCTAATAAGCACTAACCTATTCATACCCACCCTACCTCTGTCATATGTCTATCTAATCTACATTTGAAGGTGTCTAAGGTATTGGCATTTACTATCCTACTAGGAAGCTTGTTCCATGCATCAGCTACTCTATTACCAAACCAATTTTTACCAATTTCCCTTCTGAACCTAAATTTATCAAGCTTAAATCCATTATTACGAGTTTTGGTTTGATCATGAATTTTTAAAACTTTATTAATATCTCCCTTGTTAATCCCTTTAAACCATTTATACACTTCAATCATATCCCCCCTAACTCTTCGCCTCTCTAGAGAATGTAGATTAAGTTCTTTTAATCTGTCCTCATATGGAAGATTTCTGATATTGTGTATCATCTTGGTCATTCTTCGCTGTACTCTCTCCAAGGATTCAATTTCCATTCTATAATAGGGTGACCAGAATTGCACAGCATAATCTAAATGGGGTCTAACTAATGCAAGATAGAGCTGCAAAATAACTTTTTCCGTCCTATTGCTAACGCTTCTTGAGATAAATCCTAAAATTCTGTTTGCTTTATATCTGACTGCTGTGCATTGCTCTCTTGGCTTAAGACTACTACTCACAAGAACTCCCAAATCCCTTTCACACTGAGAACTCATGATTTCATGGTTATTTAGCTTATAACTAGTATTGTCTTTTATAGTACCCATTTTAACTACTTTACATTTTTCAACATTAAATTCCATTTGCCATTTGTCCGACCATTCAGATAATCTATTTAGATCTTCCTGTAAAGCTTGAATGTCTTCTTTTCCATTTATAGTTCTACCTATTTTAGTGTCGTCTGCGAATTTACTTAGGTTACTACTGATATCCGAATCCAGATCATTTAGATATACGATGAATAATAGGGGACCCAGTACCGAGCCTTGTGGTACCCCGCTAGTAACCGAGTTCCACTCTGATTTCTCTCCATTTATGCAAACCCTCTGTTTTCTGTCTTTTAGCCATTGTTTGATCCATCTGAGAACAGCTCCTCCTATACCATTAGCTTCTAGCTTTTTAACTAATTTTTTGTGAGGAACTCTTATCAAAAGCTTTGCTAAAATCTAGATATATTGTATCATATTCTTTGCCACAATCTACTGCCTCGTAAACTTCTGAATAAAAAGACAGTAAGTTTGTAAGGCACGAAAAACCCTTAAGAAACCCGTGTTGTGAAAGTTTTATCAGTCTGTGTAATTCTAGATGTGCCCTTATTTTATTTGCAATTATGGATTCTAGAATCTTACCCACTGTTGACGTTAAACTTACCGGCCTATAATTATTTTTTTTTAACTCGTTCTCCTTTTTTAAATAAGAACATAAGAACAGAGGACACTGCAACATGCCTACTGGCACACACGAGGCAGCTCCATTTTTGAATTGTATTTTCAGCATGTCTAACCTATTCTATTCTACTCTACTTATTTATTCTATTTTTCTGTTCATGATTTTTCTAATAAGCACTAACCTATTCATACCCACCCTACCTCTGTCATATGTCTATCTAATCTACATTTGAAGGTGTCTAAGGTATTGGCATTTACTATCCTACTAGGAAGCTTGTTCCATGCATCAGGTACTCTATTACCAAACCAATTTTTACCAATTTCCCTTCTGAACCTAAATTTATCAAGCTTAAATCCATTATTACGAGTTCTGGTACCACATCTGCCAATTTCCACTCCATGGGTACCGATCCTAATTTTATTGAATTATTAAATAATGCAGTTAGTGGACAACTAAGCTCTTCCTTGCATTCCTTAAATATTCTAGCATATATTCCATCAGGTCCCGGAGATT
>JAXCGZ010015467.1:0-67500 GCA_037179515.1 Halocaridina rubra | reverse complement strand
AGATACTTAGTTCAAATTACAGTGGACTCCAGTTGCTACGGACACAGTGGCGACGATTTGGTTTTTGCGGTTACGAATACTTCCATTCTCTCTCTCTCTCTCTCTCTCTCTCTCTCTCTCTCTCTCTCTCTCTCTCTCTCTCTCTCTCTCTCTCCTCTCTCTCTCTCTCTCTCTCTCTTCTATCTATCTATCTATCTATCTATCCATCTATCTATCTATCTATCTATCTCCTTGTCTTCTTCTTCTCGTGAAGGCTCAATTCATTTCCCCACTTTCTGGTATAACTTATTGGACAGTTTTTACGACAGTTAATTGCCTAACCTCATTTTTCATTCACTCCATTCTTGACACACCAAGCATACTTTTCTAACACCTCATCTCTATTACGTTAATTTATTCTTTTCATCTATTGCCTTCTGAAATAATAATAATAATAATAATAATAATAATAATAATAATAATAATAATAATAATAATAATAATAATAATGAAATAAACAACAACTAAAGATCGAGCCATGACCCTTTCAAACTATTGTGGGCTCTCGGAGAGTACCTTTCCAAAAAGTCGTGTCCTGGCGTTCGGAAACAAGGTTTCTTTGGAGCCATCAAAGAAAACCTAAGCAATGAATTGTACCCCTCAGAGGGCAAAGGTAAAAAGCACAAAGGAAGGAAAGGAAAGGAGAGACATATTCCCTCTCAAAGCGTGGGAGACATGAAACAGCTTCATGCTGAGAAAACTTGTTCAAGACGTTGGAACATGGCATATAAAAATTGATAAAGGCATCTGGACATCCAGAGGAACAGCTCTCGCTCTTGGAAAACAAGCGGAAGAAGACACAGTAAATGTCAACAAGTTGGTCCACAGGAAACATGGGATACATTTAAGAAGCTCAGCAATAAAAAAAAAAATAAATAAAAAACAATGATATTAATAATAAAATATGCTGCTACTTTTCACAGACACCCACAGCAATAAAAACACCAATAATAATAATAATAATAATAATAATAATTATAGTAATAATAATAATAATAATAATAATAATAATAATAATAATAATAATATAATTATTATTATTATTATTATTATTATTATTATTATTATTATTATTATTATTATTACTATAATTATTTTCTTTTAGCACAAGTAGCAGCACTAGTAACAATAGTTACTGCCTAAGGAGAAAAGTGTTTCCAACATCCATGATATATCAATGCCTAAAATTATAAAAGCATATAGATATAGTTTATACAATTCTAGAAATGTGTAATACATACATACATACACACATATAAACACTCACAGAGAAAGAGTGAGAGAGATTTTCCGAATAATGTTCTACGCAAGCAATTGTAAAATAAATTGTATTTATTTGCTCTCTCTCTCTCTCTCTCTCTCTCTTCTCTCTCTCTCTCTCTCTCTCTCTCTCTCTCTCTTCTCTCTCTCTCTCTCTCCTCTCTCTCTCTCTCTCTCTCTCTCAGCGAAAAAAAAATTTGATCATAGCAGTTGATTACGTTTGCTCGACGAAATGTCATTCTGCATAAGATGACTTTAAAAACAGATGCAGATGTATTAAGGTGATACATTTAAAAGAATAGAATCATAAGTTGTTCCAATGGTGAAGATGTTGACGCAAGTAATGAATAATTGCGATTAAATGCCACGTACACGCATATGCAAACCATATATATTTAATTTTATCGCAAAATTGCATTTTCATACGCTGTTACTTTACACATGCGATAAAATGTTATTACCTATGATGTTTCTGGGCATATAATAATATATAGGTACAGACTTAAGTGTAAGTAATAACAGTACAAAAGAGGAAAAACAAACAGAATACAAGGATGATTTTGTTACATTTACATATATAACATACGAGCATCAGAAAAACAACATCACTTGGTGAAGCACCTGTAACGCACATCACTTGGGGCATTCAGATCCGAGTTGCACCGGTTACGAGAACTCGTAAAATATGATATAAATACACAAACACACACACACACACACACACACACACACACACACACACACACACATATATATATATATATATATATATATATATATATATATATATATATATATATATATTAATATATATATATATATATATATATATATATATATATATATATATATATATATATATATATATATATATATATATATATATATATATATATATATATATATATATATATATATATATATATATATATATATATATATATATATATATATATATATATATATATATATATATATATATATATATATATATATATAATGGGAAGAAATTGAATGGTAACGAAGGGTTTGACTTATTTCTGGAACGCTAAAAGAAATACAAAGAAGACTTAAGTATCGACAAAATAATAAATTATAAATAAATACATTTTCAATTCGAAATAAATCTAGTAACACAAAAGCTTCAATGACAGAAAGACAACAATAGCAAAAGGAAATATTAAAACTTGATTTTACCCCAAGAATGAATTACGCAGAATTTTATAGAACACTATAAAGACGCGCGACCTCACGACAAATAAAGAGAAAGAACGATTAGTTTGAATAGGATAACAATAAGGTTAAAGAAAACAAAGTACTTCGACAACCAAAGAATGATTTCCTCGAGGTGACAGACGAGCAAACCTTAAACTCAAGAGCTAAAAGGTAGAGCACAGCCTTATCACCTTAAAAAAAAAAAAAAAAGAGAGAGAGAGAGAGGAGAGAGAGAGAGAGAGAGAGAGAGAGAGAGAGAGAGAGGAGAGAGAGAGAGAGAGAGAGTTGACTGTGATGTCTGTTTGGAAGTACTCGTATATGAGCACCATACATTAATGTCCTTAAACACATTCCACAAGAATTATTCCTTCGGTGTCATGACGGCGTATTATGATAGGCAGTGGCATTCCTCTAGTTGTATTCCTCGCCCACTCAGCAGGTTCGCTGGAAGTACAATTAGATGTATGGAGTCTATAGTTGAATAGTACGTTCAATGGATCGGACTTCGTTAAGGATAAAAATGCTTGCACTTCAGCTCTCTCCCTCTTTCTAAGGAATATATATATATATATATATATATATATATATATATATATATATATATATATATATATATATATATATATATATATATATATATATATATATATATATATATATATATATATTATATATATATTTATATATATATATATATATATATATATATATATATATATATATATATATATATATATATATATATATATATATCAGGGTGCAAACTTTGCGTTTCAAGATCAAGTAAATTAGAGCATCAGCTCTTTTTTTTATCAATTTATTATAAAATGAATTTGGTTATTTACTTATTGTTATTATTATTATCATTACCATTACTATCATTATTATTATTATCATCATCATCATCATCGTTATCTTCTTTCATTTACGGATCTTTTTCTATGCCTAAATCAACACCGAATTTTCTCTAATATTCGTTACACATCTCTTATTATCCCCTCACATCTGACATGTCACAACACTCCACATTTCCGTTTCTCATTGTTTTATGTTTTCTTCGTGCCCAGGACCGATGAGGGCAATTTTCTTTGCCTGTCCCGGTGTCACACTCATAAGAATACTGCATAATTAACTTACAATTTCAAAACCAGAAAGCTTTGTTTCAGCATTTTCGTATGCTTACGAAGTGTCTCATCAGTTTGTGTCCTATGAATAATTATGAAAAAAAAGCTCATCACTCTGCCCCATGAATAATTATGAAAAAAAAAGCTCATCACTCTGGATGTCCCCACAACGTCTAATAGGGGAGTTACCAGCTCACTGAAAGCCTGTCAGTGGGATTGAATCCAAGTTTCAAGCAGGAGCATCTCTCATATATTGACACATAAGATAACCCTTTTTACAGGAGTTAAATACACTCCCGATACATTTATGCTCTCCAGCTAGTAATTAATAGGGAATAATTAGAAGATGTGACAGAATTGAACTTTCAAAATATTTTCCTTTACCGAGTCTTTCTTACATATAAGTGACTAACTGGGCGCACAGAAGCATTTGCGTCGCCTCAATACGTAAACGCAAAGGAATAAATAACAGAAAGCGAGTGTATGGAACTATAACTGATAGACAGAATCAACAAAACAGAGTTCAATTCATGTAGTGAAGGCGACATTGTATATACATAGACATATTCAAAATACATGACCAGATATACATATATAAATATACATTTACACAATAAAGCATACACGAGTGACTTGACTACCTAACAACCAAGACGAAGTGAATATATAACTTTGTCACCTGAACACTCGTTCGGCAACATGTCGTACATGAGCGCTTAATACCCCTCCCTCCACCCAATCAGCTCATACCAGTACGTATATCAAATAAGATAAGAAGAAGAAGAAGAAAAAGACAAGTTATATAACTAAATACAGTCGTAAAAATATGGAAAATTAATACTGAAAAGGATTGAGTAATACATATAAGCTTAAGAGTATATACACTCTATACAACAAGAATAAAGGAAATAACTGTTGAGAATAGCATTAATAACAAATAAAAAAGCGAGTGCATAAAAATATATTTCAGAATTATCCATTCATCCATCTACACACACTCATACACATATACACAAACACACACACACACACACACACACACACAAGGGCAGGAGAGAAAGGAACTAGAAAAAAGAATAAAGAAGCTGGAAGGGGAAAAGAGTCAACTAGAATCTAGAATTTCTAAACAAGAAGATAAAAACAAACAGCTAAATGACAACCTAAAGGAATTAGATGTTAGTTCACTGCTCTCTTCTGAGAGAGACGAGATTGCTGCTTGGAATGTTCAGATTAAGGAAAACATTGAACAGTTCAGAAAAGAGTTCCAGGAGCTGAATATGGAAAATGATGCCATGAAAACGTCCTTTGCTGATGCACTAAAGGGGAATGTGGCAGTAAAAGAGGCTGTAAAGGTGGTGGCACTGGAAAACATACAAACAGTTGACTATAAAGAGACAGTAATCGAAAAAATGAAAGACGTTGTGATGGAAAGGGCAAACCCACTCATCAGACAGGCACTTGATAAGGAGAAGACAGTGGTAATCTCAGGCATAAGTGAATCCCAGGAGCCAACATGGCAGGGGAGACTTGAAGAAAATAAAGCTAACGTTGTAGACCTGATAAGAAAGCTTGGAGTAGTATGTGGTCCTGAGGATATTGTAAACATACACCAACTAGGTAAATATTCGAGGGCCTGAGAGTAGAGGCACTGAGGACATGAGGAGGAACTATCCGAAAGGAGATTACATCAAAATGAATGAGCTTTTTGCAGTTATTGACTGGAGAACCTTATTTTACAACAAATCTGTACAAGAAATGTATGACATCTTTTGTGAGAAATATGGGAAGATAGTAGATTGCTGCATACCTGTCACCAAAGTAGGTGTAATTCATGCCAGAGAGAAATGGTTCGATAATGGGTGTAAAAGAGCTAAGGAGTGGAGAGACAAATGCTGGAAAAGGTATAGGAGGAGAAAAAACATAAATGCCTGGCAAACCTACAAAAGAGCAAGAAATGACTACCTAAGTAAAAGGAGAGAGGCAGAGAGAGATTATGAGAGGGACATCACCAGGAAGGCTAAAGAAAATCCCAAGCTTTTCCACAGCTTTATCAGAGGAAAACTGAAGGTAAAAGAACAGGTTTTAAGGCTAAAGAGAGCGGATGGAAGCATCACTGAGACGGACGAAGAGATCTGCAAAGAATTGAACAAGGAGTTTCAGTCAGTATTTACAGTAGAAAATACCCCACCCCCTCAGATTGCAGTGATAGAAGCTCAAGGGCCGGTATTAGAGAACATCAACCTTACAGCCACAGAGGTATGCAAAGCGCTGATGGATTTAGATGTTCATAAAGCTACAGGTCCTGATGATATTTCCCCTCATGTGCTTAAAAAATGCGCAAACACAATATCAGTGGCACTAAGTATCATATTTAAGGAGTCACTGGAGTCGGGGGAGATTCCAAGATGCTGGAAACAAGCAAATGTGATACCTATCTTCAAAAAGGGAAGGAGGGATACGGCTCTGAACTATAGACCAGTTTCCTTGACCAGCATAGTTTGCAAACTTATGGAGAAACTACTAAGGAAACATATCTCTCTTCACTTGGAATCCTTCAACTTTTTGTCAGTGAGGCAACATGGCTTCAGAGAAGGAAGATCAACAGTAACAAACTTATTAGAATTTTATGATGAGGTAAGCCAAATCTTACAGGAAAGAGAGGGCTGGGCAGATTGCATATTCCTAGACTTCCAGAAAGCGTTTGACACTGTTCCACATGGGAGACTTATTAGGAAGCTGCAATCAATGGCTAGAATAGGTGGAAATGTCTTGGAATGGATAAAAACTTACTTAGAAGGAAGGGAACAGAGGGTTAGAGTAAGACACTCAGTGTCTGAATGGAGAAGAGTTAGTAGTGGAGTTCCACAGGGTTCAGTTTTAGGGCCACTTTTGTTCCTTGTATATGTAAATGACCTACCAGAGTGTGTAAATTCATTCATGAATATGTTTGCAGATGATGCAAAGATTGTGAAAAAGTAAAAAACGAGAACAATGGTAGAGAACTTCAGGAGGATCTAAATAATCTGCATGAGTGGTCAGAAAAGTGGCTAATGAAATTCAATATCTCAAAATGTAAGGTAATGAGAATGGGTACAAGTGCAAGAAGGCCCAAGCTTGACTACTCGGTGGCTGGAGTACAACTTCAAGAGACAGAAATTGAGAGAGATCTAGGAGTAAACATACTGGCAGATTTGTCTCCAGAAATACATATAAATGGCGTAGTAAGGGCAGCATATGCATTCTTATCAAATGTAAGGGTAGCCTTCAGGCACATGGACAAGGAAATGTTCAGAAATATTTATGTAACCTATGTGAGGCCAAAACTCGAATATGCAGCCCCCTTTTGGAATCCGCACTTGAAAAAGCACATAGCTAAGCTTGAAAAAGTTCAAAGACATGCCACGAAACTGGTGCCAGAAATACGCAATCTCGGTTATGATGAGAGGCTGAGGGAATTAGACTTGCCATCACTCGAAGCTAGAAGAGTAAGGGGGGATATGGTGACAGTCTTTAAATTCCTTCATGGTTATGATAGAGTGGATAGGGATCGATATTTCGATATGGCTGGCTCTAGAACTAGAGGTCATAGTTTGAAGCTTCGTAAGAAAACTTGTTTGCAGGATGTAAGGAAATACTTTTTCAGTGTAAGAGTAGTTGATAATTGGAATTCGCTAAGCGAGGAGGTAGTTAATGCTATCTCAATCCATAGTTTTAAGGACAGGTATGATAAGTATCACTAAGTCTAAAAATGGAACCGATCAGGAGACGGGAAGATACGAGCTTTGGGCTCTTTCCCGTAAACACAATTAGGTAATCACAATTAGGTAATCACAATTAGGTAATCACACACACACACACACACACACACATATATATATATATATATATATATATATATATATATATATATATATATATATATATATATATATATATATATATATATATATATGTATATATATATGTATATATATATATATATATATATATATATATATATATATATATATATATATATATATATATATATATATATATATATATATATATATATATATATATATATATATATATGTATATATATATATATATATATATATATATATATATATATATATATATATATATATATATATACACATACATAGATATATTGATATATGCAACTCTTAATGATTTCCTCGTAGCCGAGCCTTTATTAATGAGGGCAGTTTTCTTGCCTGTCCCTGGAGCACGCTCATAAAAAAAAAATAAGGAATTTCCTCCCAATGATGAGGGAAATAGTTAAATAAAAATAAATAAAATTTGCAACCAACTCCGTGGTGTGAATCATTGCCCTTACCAAAGCCATAAAGGGATTCCTCTCCACGACTGTCATCTGTCATACAGGGTGTCCACAAAGTCTGGGTACATAGGAAATTTCACTATGCAGACCTATTCAATCGAGTTCACCTGAATTTTGTAAAGCGCATCAAATTATGCATTGAAAATGATGGAAATCATATTGAAAATATTATTTATTAACATTAGATTTAAATAAAATTGTTTTGTTTTAAAAGCATGTGTTCATCTCCTGTGTACCCAGACTTCGTCTGGGTACACAGGAGATGAACACATACTTTTAAAACAAAACAATTTTATTTAAATCTAATGTTAATAAATAATATTTTCAATATGATTTCCATCATTTTCAATGCATAATTAGATGCGCTTTACAAAATTCAAGTGAACTCGATTGAATAGGTCTGCATAGTGAAATTTCCTATGTACCCAGACTTTGTGGACACCCTGTATAATATATTCGGCTAAAACACAAAGGAACCAACTCTCCTTCCCTTTACCTTAGCCATGATACTCGACATCTTGGGGAGTTTAACTCGAGACTTTCTGGGTCTTACCCATCTGCTACGCTGCGAGTTGGAGGTCGTTTTAATAAGGCTCATTTTCTAGTTAATACTCGAAAAAAAGAGTGACTTCACGCTAAAAAAAAAAAAAAAAAAAAAAAATTCACGATAGTCACTCATTACAGGGGAAATTGTTATTGTTACTTTTATAGAGTGTAGTTTCAATAGCTGTTATTTTTCAGATTACCTACATAAACTCATGATATAAGCAGGTGATACGTTACATGACGTACCTTTATAGAGTTTACAACCCTAATTCACAGAGTCATTAAAACATACACATTTATTCAGGACACAAAATAATTGCTAGAAAATGTAATCAAAAGCAAAATAATTGTGAAAAATTTAATTAACTGAATACAATTAATTGGGAAATATGCGTGTGTGCATATATATATATATATATATATATATATATATATATATATATATATATATATATATATATATATATATATATATATATATATATATATATATATATATATATATGGCTACGGAAGGAAATGGAAAAAAAAAATTGGGATCCTTAACGTTTTCAAGTTGAGTATAAAAACCGTATCGACGTATGTTATATTAGTTTATTGGGGTGCAAATACCAAGTAAATAAGGCACAGTCAATGGTCAGAGGAATGGTGTCACAATATTTTTGCTGAGAATAATGTTTACAATGGAAAGGACAAGCTAAATTTAATAATAATAATAATAATAATAATAATAATAATAATAATAATAATAATAATAATGAATAATAGTAATAACACTAATAATAGTAATGGCAAAAATAATAGTACAACTGACAATAATAATAACTATTTAAGTAATACTGACCAAAAAATAAATAATATTAACAACAATACAACAATAAGAAAAAAAAATTGATATAAACAGTAATCAAGACAAATCAGAAAAAAAACAAAGCGATAATATTGGAAATTCTAACAATAATATTAGTTATGAAATGACAAAAAATAAAGGTGAAATAATAGTAATACTAAAAGAAACAAAATACTTAATATAAAAAAAATTAAAAAAGAACATCCATTACGGCTAAAAACAAATTTAAAAAAGAAATACAGATGTTATTACAAATATTACATTTTTCAAGCTTGAATAAAGCATACTTAATAATAAGGGATCAATTACAAATAAAGCGTAACTTAAGTTAATATTTCGGTGCTCGGTTAAGTTAATTATTGCAGAGTCCAAAATGTGCAATGTGTCCTTCATTATTTGCAGGTGCAGCCTCCTCTCCTAGAACCATCCACACTGCCTGCCACGCGGCCCAACACACGAATGTTTCATCCGTTCTACTTATTCCGCCTCCACTTTCTTGCTTCGGCGACCACAAAATATATATAATCCTTATTCCAGCGGGTGGCACATGCCAGGGCAACAGGTTGCCATCCCTGACTCTCTCTCTCTCTCTTTTGCTCTCTTTCTCTATCTCTATCTCTACTCTTAGCGCATCTCTGACTTTTAATCAGAGACGCCGAAAGGATTTCGGATTTACGTGTTTGACGGCTCAAAACTATACCTTTCGATCTCTATTCAAATCACATCTAAAATTGGGTTTAATTGAATATAAGGCAGTATATTTAACTATTTACTCTTTAATGTAAAGATAAAAGGGTATTTAGTGATCAAGTTTCCTCCATAATCAAATTCTCAGCTATATTTGTTATAAAAGCCGTCAGTGGCTCTGTTCTTACATGAAATGATGTCTATGGTCTTAGAATTTCCATGCTTAGGTATAGTGACCATGGCTTCACAACTAATCCCCCTGTTTTTACACTTCAGCTTTGTTATAGTCGCCTATATTTTTAAAGAATTTAAGAGGAATGTTGAGGGAAAACTATTAAGTCCAATCAAGATTAGCAATTCCAATGCTGCATAATATGAAACAAAAAGTATATTTTAGCTTAGAGACATACATACATACATACATACATACACACGTGTACATATATATATATCTATATATATATATATATATATATATATATATCGATGTATATATATATATATATATATATATATATATGTATATATATATATATATATATATATATATATATATATATATATATATATATATATATATATATATATATATATATATATGGTAGGAAAAGCCCATTAAATAAAATAACGAGAAGGTGACCAGACAAGGTCACGAAATTACTAAGTACTTTTTATATATATTTTCGTTGTTTTATTTAATGAGCATTTCCTACCATTTTAGACTGTATATTAACAGTTCAGTGTTATCAATATATATATATATATATATATATATATATATATATATATATATATATATATATATATATATATATATATATATATATATATATATATATAAAATATATATATTGTTTAATATATATATGTGTGTGTGTGATTACCTAATTGTGATTACCTAATTGTGTTTACGGGAAAGAGCCCAAAGCTCGTATCTTCCCGTCTCCTGATCGGTTCCATTTTAGACTTAGTCATACTTATCATACCTGTCCTTAAAACTATGCATTGAGATAGCATTAACTACCTCCTCGCTTAGCCAATTCCAATTATCAACTACTCTTACACTGAAAAAGTATTTCCTTACATCCTGCAAAGAACTTTTCTTACCAAGCTTCAAACTATGACCTCTAGTTCTAGAGCCAGCCATATCAAAATATCGATCCCTATCCACTCTATCATAACCATGAAGGAATTTAAAGACTGTCACCATATCCCCCCTCACTCTTCTAGCTTCGAATGATGGTAAGTCTAATTCCCTCAGCCTCTCATCATAACTGAGATTGCGTATTTCTGCCACCAGTTTCGTGGCATGTCTTTGAACTTTTTCAAGCTTAGCTATGTGCTTTTTCAAGTGCCGATTCCAAAAGGGGGCTGCATATTCGAGTTTTGGCCTCACATAGGTTACATAAATATTTCTCAACATTTCCTTGTCCATGTGCCTGAAGGCTACCCTTACATTTAATAAGAATGCATATGCTGCCCTTACTATGCCATTTATATGTATTTCTGGAGACAAATCTGCCAGTATGTTTACTCCTAGATCTCTCTCATTTTCTGTCTCTTGAAGTTGTACTCCTGCCACCGATTTGTCAAGCTTAGGTCTTCTTGGACTTGTGCCCATTCTCATTACCTTACATTTTGAAGTATTGAATTTCATTAGCTACTTTTCTGACCACTCATGCAGACTATTTAGATCTTCCTGAAGTTCTCTACCATTGTTCTCGTGTTTTACTTTCTTCACAATCTTTGCATCATCTGCAAACATATCCTTGAATGAATTTACACTCTGGTAGGTCATTTACATATACAAGGAACAAAAGTGGCCCTAAAACTGAACCCTGTGGAACTCCACTAACTAACTCTTCTCCATTCAAACACTGTCTTACTTTAACCCTCTGTTTCCTTCCTTCTGAGTAAGTTTTTTATCCATTACAAGACATTTCCACCTATTCTAGCCATTGCTTGTGCAGGACTGTGCATGCGATTTTAGCAAGTAAGTTGAAAATGGCATTTTTCTTTTTAATATTGCTCATGAATCTTTAGTCATATTTACACTACACTGATATTTAAGATGGATGTTGAACAAGCTTTGTTAAGAGCATACAAATCGGATCTTGTAATGATAAATAACCCCAGGGTCCTTTGGAGTTATTCATCTTTACAAGACAAGTCTTTTGGTTCGTCATATTTACAAGGTAGTTATAGGGGTTATTTGTATGTACATTTTTCTATAGCTCGTATTCCTTTTACGTGCATATGTGTATTTGTGTGAATAAATGTTCTGTATTCTTACTTTTGCTTTTTATTCCTACATGATTTTAATGGGTTCCTATAAAGAAAAAAAACAGGTTATTCAACTTTACAAACTTAATTACGGGGTTATTTAACTTTACAAGTTTGATTACGGGTTTGTTCAACTTTACAAGGGGTTGTGGGGGTTATTTATCTCTTCAAGATCCTACAAATCCTCATTGTAATGAAGTAATTAAATGCTTTTCTACATAATCGATACAGTTGCTAAGTATTTTCATCATCCAAGATTTATTTTTTTTGGTAAAGCAGTGTTTAAATAAGCATATTAGTTTATTACGGGTCCTTATTAGAAACCTCTTTCAAGCACACACGACCGAAAATGTAAGAATTAAAAATGGTGCTTTCCCCAAATGCTTCCTTACCTTACTAGTACAGTGGTAACGCGCTGGCTTCGCATTCACGAGGTCGAAAGATCGGTCCCCGTCCAAGACCGAGAGTTTAAGCTGTTTACTGGCAGGAACTGCTGTGGTTGGACATCACAGTGGGGGGTTGGGGCTTGCCCTGGCTGACGAATACCCATTGTAATGAAATTGAAATAAAGGTTAAAAAATTTATAAAAATGTAGTTTCGTCAGCCTGAACTTCACACTCCTTGCTAGAGGGAGTTAACTTTCGACTACAATAAATATAAAAGAAGCACTCATGTATCATCTGTTATAGAGTACTCTTGAATAATTTGTTACAGAGGACTCCAGTAATGCTCTAGAAGACTCTTCAGTCTCGTCAGCTCTAGAAAGAAATTATTGGTTGGATATGAATAAAACTTTAAAATAGAATAATCAGATTCTCCTTGTCCCTCTTGGGCTTAGACTCAACCTGAATAAGGCCTTACAAATAAGATAAGCAGAGGATGAATTGAATAGAAGAAAATTGCACTAATTGGGTGTGGAGGCGAGCAAAAAGCGCTAAATTAGTGCATAATAGAGGTTACAAAACCCCACTCGCAAATGTGCGAGAAAGGTGGAACTCTAGAGATATGCAATAGGGTGGATATCCTTTGTTGTGCTGGTGATGCATTGTGGGTGGGAGGGCATTTGTGGATGGATGTGTGTTGTGGTTGAAGAGAAACAAGAGTCGCGAACAAAAGTGACGCCAAACCTCCAATGGTAATACAGTTTACTTTGTCATTGATGTCATTTTACACCAAAAGACACGTGGCAGTATGTGCGTGATGCGTATACAGATTTTTTTTTACGAATTTGAGCGTATGACGCTTTTCTTAAATGTTGAAAGCTTATGTACGGTAAAAGTTGATTCCATGGCAGTGTTTGTTCTCATAGTTGTTTTTTTCAATAGAAATTGATGAAAATATTTTGCATTATACTCAATTCGATAATTAGAATACGCAATAAAGTATGGCTTATGGTGTATTCTTTAAGGTTTAGTGTATAAGCTAACCATTGTATGTTTTAAAATAATTCAGGTTCTGCCAATTCCGACTTTGATAGGGTACGACCTTGATTACAATAATACCGGAATCTTCATGCCACCGTAATAGCATTTTTGGGCAGTGACCATTCGTTCCAGACGGAAATTTCGACGAGTTATTTTTTTTTTCCGGAAAAAACATTTACAAGTACCACCACAACCCTTCATTCGAAATCTAGTATTGTAGCTGTATTAGACATAGTTTTTTGTCTATTGATGAGTTAGCAAGTCATTCCATATGCATGGACTGTATTCAGTTATTATATCTTCATTATAACCCGAGTAGAACGACGGCCGATTCTTACACCTACCCACTGTGAGAGCAGTTGTACTGCATAATGCATGTACTAAATATGATAAAAAAAAATTCTTCACCAAAGCCACCTCAGGTCGCTTTCTTAAGAACCTCAAGATAACAGGTAAAGGAGGTATCTCCGGCTACGTAACATTATGGTGTTGCATCAGAGAGACACTTATACACGTGCCTTATTGTCGTGTGACTATCCCACTAGTTATCACCAGTGTCGTGGGATTACCATTTCACACGAGGGTTATAAATATGGTAGCGTGGTTGGTGATATGGAAAGAATCTTCTTTATATGTATTTATTTCTATGTTAACAATAATCCTCAGAGCTCCCATTACTACAGTTCCTGTCACGAACGATTCCAGATTCCCGCCCCCAAGGGGGAGGCTAGCTAAGCTGTGGACGTTACGTCTGCTCCTGACAAGGCCCGGTCTCTAACTGACTCTTGGTAGTAACTCATGGCAGTCGGTGGGTTCCGTGGGCATCACTGCCACCCGGCACATTTAGGCATGTCTGAAATGCCTTGTGAAGCTATAGGCATCTTTAATATGCCTTACGACATTATTCTGTATCTCCTTTGAAGAGATTTTATGGAGATCTTTTCTCCCTTAGCTGTACTGGGCTCTTTGTCAGAAATTATCTTTTAACACGAAGTCCCTTCCGCCTTTATACGCAAGCTTTCAAAAGTCTTGCCATAATCTAAAAGCTGTTAAAGCATATACTGTACTGCTCTAAACAAATCTCTTGAAGAAGATGTTTAGGAAGATCCTCTTCAGAGAGATCAAAATAGCTTTCCAAGAGTGTGTCTAACAATGACTGTTTAAAATTCTAATTATACCATGGAAAAGCATCAATGTGTAGTTAGAAATAAAGTCATTATTAGGGACTCTCTTTTGGAAAAAGATATTTTGGCTCATCTGGAAGAAAATTTTCCTAACCTGTGATTTGGTTTTTGGCAGTACAAGGCTCCCTCGTTTATCGTGGTGGTTCGGCTCCAGGACCAGCCGCGAAAGGTGAAAATCCGCGAAGTAGGAGCACCATATTTATTATAGATATTTTACATTTATTTTTACCTTTATAAACCCTCACTGCACTGTTAACAACTCGCCCTTTACTTTATTAATAACAGCGAGCAAGCGTCCATTTATATAAACGTGATATGATAAAGAGAATTGAAAAAAGCATTAAGAACAAACAGCAAACAAACTTTCGATATAATATCGTCAGGAAATAGCGTGTAGAGAATATATATATTTCATTTGAGTTTTCCTTGTAAAGTATGATATACGTTTTCTTTGTAACGAATTGTATAGTTTTCTTTTTGTCTCAGCTGACTTTGTTTACGTTAAGATTTCGTTCAGCATGGTCGATATGTAAAGAAGATAGAATAATCTTTAGAACCAAGGAATATTAATAATACTATAATCTTGAAAATGAGATAAACCCCAAATAGGGTGAGTAAATAAATATTTCATGAGTAAGATATTGTGTCCGAATAGTGATAAGCATCAGCTGATACGGAAGCAGCAAAACATTCTGGTTAGAGGTTCGTTTTCCTGCATGCTCCTCCTCTTCTACCGCTTAATGCGATCGAATCTTATGAAGAGAATTGAAAAAAAGCATTAAGAACAAACCGCAAATAAACTTGCGAAATAATATCGCGAGGGAAATAGCGTGCGAGACTGTATCAGCTGATACGAAAGCGCCAAAACGTTTGCAGATAGAGGTTCGTTCCCCCACACCCTCCTCCTCTTCTACCGCTTAATGCTATCGAATATTATGGAGAGACTTGAAAAAAAGGATTAAGAACAAACAGCAAACAAACTTTCGATATAATATTGTCAGGGAAATAGCTTGCGAGGGTGTATCAGCTGATACGGAAGCGCCAAAACGTTTGCAGATAGATGTTCGTTCTCACGCATCCTCCTCCTCTTCTACCGCTAATACGATCGAATATTTTGAAGAGAATTGAAAAAAAAGCATTAAAAACAAGCAGCAAACAAACTTTCGGTACAATATCGTCATAGAAATAGCGTGTAGAGAATACAGTAATCCCTCACTATATCGCGATTCACCTTTCGTGAATTATTGCATTGCGTTTTTTTTTTTTTTTTTTTTTGGGGGGGGGGTTATATGCGAGAATCCACGATAAATGGAAATATTGAAATTTCTGTATTTTCATTATTTTATTGAAAAACATATTTTTTTTATTATTTTATTGATAAAAAAAAGTATTTCCCAGCCTAAGAATAATAAAACAGGAAGAAATAGTAAAAAACATAAATTTAAACATGTAGCTCTGCATCAGAGAAAATATGATACTGGTATCGACGTTTCGGAAAACGCAAAGGGTCACCTATGTGAGATAGTACATATTAAAATTTCCAGTATTTTCATTATTGATAAAAAAAAAGTATTTCTTAGCCTAAGAATTATAAAACGGTGAAAAATAGTAAGAAACATAAATTTAAACATGTAACTCAGTATTGCACCATATTAAATACGATTCCGGAATCGGCGTTTCAGAAAACGAAAAGGGTCTCACTTACGTGAGATAATACATATTAAAATTTCCAGTATTTTCATTATTTTATTGATAAAAAATGTATTTCCTAGCGTAAGAAAAATAAAACGGTAAAAAATAGTAAAAAAAAAAAATAAATTTAAACATGTAACTCACAGTATTGCACCTTATAAAATACTGTACGATAGCGTATTGGGATCATGGAAAACGCAAAGGGTCGCACCTACGTGAGAGTACATGGGATGCTATTGGCTGATGGGTGGGAGACGACGAATCACAGAAATGATTTTCTGTATGTTCAGTATCTTGGGGTCTGATTTGCTTTTTGATTGAAGCCTCATTCTCCCAGCATCTTCCATTGTCTAGCCTCACCCGTTCAGTCTACTCACGTGTGTGCTGTTCGCGTTGTGCTTCGTAATACGTTGTGCTTGTGATTTTGTGAAACTTTTGTATTTCAACCTCTGCAATGTCTCCCAAGCAGCCCTCATCTTCTAAGGCTTCTGGTTGTAAGCCTAAGCGGCAAAGGAAGATGTTGACCATAACAGAAAAGGTGAAATTGTTAGATATGCTGAAGGAAGGAAGAAGGTTCTCGGATGTCAGGCGCCATTTCGGCATCAACGAATCTACTGTTCGATACATCAGAAAGGACGAGGCAAATATCAGGAAAACAGCGACTGTTACTTTTAATAAAACAGCGAAAAAGGTCGTAACACCCCACAATAAGATAATAGTGCGAATGGAATCTTCTTTGGCCCTGTGGAATGCTGATTGCCGGAAGGAGAACATCAGCTTTGACAACAGTATCATACATACAAAGGCAAAAAAGCTGTACAAGATATTCGCTGCAAACGAACCCGACGACAACAGTGGTGACCGTGAGGAGGAGAAGAAAGAAGAAGATATCAACGATCCACAACCAGGACCCTCCAGCGATTTTCCACCGAGGAAACGATCGTTCGTTGCAAGCAAGGGATGGTTCGCCAAATTTCAAAAATGCTATGCCCTAAAGAGTGTTTCGGTGCATGGCGAAGCTGCCTCTGCATATACAGATGCAGCTGAAGAATATATAAAGAACTACTTCAAGAAAATTATCGAGGAAGGTGAATATGCTCCTGAGCAAGTCTTTAACGTGGATGAGACTGGGTTATTTTGGAAGAGAATGCTGTCTCGCACTTTTCTCTTCAAGGAAGAAGCTAAAGCCCTGGGATTTCAATTGCACAAAGACCGGGTTACCCTTGTCATGTGCGGGAATGCTGCGGGCTTCATGTTTAAGCCTGGGCTTATCCACAAATCGAAGAACCTTAGGGCTTAAAAGAATAATAACAAGAATCTGCTGCCAATGTATTGGATGCGTAACCCTAAGGCCTGGATCACGAAAAGCCTCACATCGGACTGGTTTCACCAATGCTTTATCCCTCAGGTCAAAGTTTATATTGTAGAGAAGGACCTTGAATTTAAAGTCCTTCTTTTGATGGATAATGCTGGTGGCCATGCAACTGATCTCCATTATGACGGTGTTCAGTTACAGTTCCTGCCACCGAATACGACATCACTGATTCAGCCTATGGATCATGGCGTTATTCGTGCGTTCAAGACCCTCTACACACGAAATACCCTCGCAAACCTGGTTGACTCCATGGATGCGGACAAAGAATTCGCACTGAAGACGCACTGGCATAACTTCACAATTGCTACATGCCTTCAAAATATTCAGAATGCAATCAAAGAGATGAAGCCGGCCACAATCAATGCGAGCTGGAAGAAATTGTGGCCGGGAATCATCTACAACTACAAGGGATTTGCTCCTGACGAAGACCATGACTCAGCAGTTGCGAAATATGTGAAGTTGGCTGCATTTCTAGGAGGAGACGGCTTTAAAGATATGACTTACGAAGACGTGAATGAACTGATCAACTGCTACTCGCAGCCGTTGACTGATGAAGACTTGGAGGAAATGACAAAATTAGCGAGTGAAGAAGAGGAAGAAGAATAACCAGAGGAAACGCACGAAGAAGTCGAAGAACCAGGCCTTATACTCGAACGTCTGGCAGCCATGTATAACATTGCGAAAGAACTCCAACAACTGTCGCAGGAGCATTACGATAATATCGTTCGTTCTGTGCAATTCTGCAACATTATCAACGATGCCATGACTCCTTACAAGACCATCTTCCAACAAAAGAAGAAACAGCGACAGCAACTCCCCATTTCCATGTTCTTTTCTCCCAAAAAGCAGCCGTAAAGCTGTCATTGGCTGTGGAGTATGTACACATCATTTACGGTAAGCTTACCTATCACTTTCATATAAATTTACGCTTGCACGCTGTTATTAATAAAGTAAAGGGTGGTTTGTTAACTGCAGGGAGGGTTTATACAGTAAAGGTATTAATAAATGTAAAATACATATGTATATATAGTGCTCCTACTTCGCGGATTTTCACCTATCGCGGCGGGTCCCGGAACCAGACCCCCGCTATAAACAAGGGAGCACTGTATATATGTTTCATTTAAGATTCCCATGTACAGTACGATATATGTTTTCTTTGTGAAGAATTGTATAGTTTTTTTCTCTCAGCTGACTTTGTTTACGTTAAGATTTCGTGCAGCATGGTCAATATGTAATAAAGATAGAATAATGTTTAGAACCAAGGAATATTAATAACACTATAATCTTGAAAATTAGGTAAACCCCAAATAGGGTGAGTAAAGAAATATTTTGAGTATGATATTGTGCCTGAATAGTGATAAGCATCAGCTGATACGGAAGTGGCAAAACGTTTGCGGATAGAGGTTTGTTCTCCCACATCCTCCCTCTCTTCTACCGCTTAATGCGATCGAATATTATGAAGAGAATTGAAAAAAGCATTAAGAACTATCTTGCAATATAAAATCATCAGGGAAATAGCGTGTTAGGGTGCATCAGCTGATACGGAGGCGGCAAAACGTTTGCATCCTCGTGCTCAAAAATAGCACATACCCAGAAAATCTGCTATACAAAATACATTATGCTCGCCAAAAAAAATCCGCGATGCACTGAATTCGTGGTAGGTGAATCGCAATATAGCAATGGATTACTGTATACATTTAACTCCGAGAGGTTGGGCACCAGTTGAGGGTGCTCCTCAAGACGGGCACTTGAGACCCCAAGAGAGAATGAATTGCATTAAAAGATTTTCAACTCTAAAAGGATATGTAGATTTTTTTTTTTTCAGACACTCCCCAACTCACGAACGAGTTAGGTTCCAGAAGTCTGTTCAATGGTAGAATTGTTCACAAGTTGTATTTAGGAAAAAAAAAAGTACTGAACAGTACAGAAATAAGCAGTAGTGTACAGTATTTAGGTTAAAAACACTTAACTGCTACGTTTAACGTAAAGCGTGCAGTATTAATGAATTTTAATACAGAGATAATGATGTAATATATGCTACAGGACAGCAATACATGCATTAATACATGGGTATATAATAGGTAGATCTTTGTTCGTATCTGTGAATGTTTGTAACTCGGTTGTTCGTAAGTAGGGGAGCTTCTGTATACTACATACTACAGTTAAAAACACTTAACTGCTACATAAAACGTAAAGCGTACAGTATTAATGAATTTTAATAAAGAAATAATAATGTAATGTATGCTACAGGACAACAATACATGCATTAATACATGGGTATATAATAGGTAGATTTTTGTTCGTATCTGTGAATGTTTGTAACTCGGTTGTTCGTAAGTAGGGGAGCTTCTGTATACTACATCACTGAAAGAGAAAGAAGGACAGAACAAAAGAGAAAGATATAGATATAGAATGAAAAAGAAGAGAACAGAAGATGGAGAAAAAAAGAGAAAGTGAACCAGAGACAGAGAATGAAAGAGAAAGAGAATGATAGGAATGGTTGAATGAAAATCTGTGACGTATGACCTTAAAAAAATTTAGCTTTGTGTTGGTGAGCAATAGGGATACTCACCTGTCATGTCTGCAACATAGCTTCCCCTTCATGTGTTATCACACACTAAGGTGTTTCATGCATTTAAAGCTATATATATATATATATATATATATATATATATATATATATATATATATATATATATATATATATATATATATATATATATATATATATTCACCTCTCCATTTACGCAAGGAGAGATTCTGGAAATGACCGTGTAAAGCAAATTTCGCGTATTTTAAAGAGTCTATTTCCATAAAGAATGATGTTAATAGACATAGATACTCTCCACAACTATACCAAAGAAAAAAGCCGAGTAAAATACATTTTGCAAGTACATTATAAAGCTGAAATATGTATGTAAATTAAAAATATGCTAATACAGTATTAAAGATATACAGATAAACAAATAAATACTGTACTGTAAACACATTAACTCTCTTTATCATGCGGTGGGCAACAGGCGTACTGGGATGTGCGTGGTGGCAGTGAGCGGTTGACTTGAACAAAGATAAAATAAAAAATAAAAGTAACACCAGAAAACTCAACATGCTTTGCATAACTCTAGGAAACATCACCTTTTTTTCATTCTGCAACACCTGAATATAATATTAAAGATACAGTATAACAAAAAAGAGAAATTAAACACATTCTACTCTATCTATATACAGCGAGCAACAGGCATACTGGGACGTGCATGGTGGCTGTGACCAAGTGACTTAAGCTGCAGGAGAGGGAGGGGAAACTGGGAGAGCTAAACCCTGGTTATGGTTGGGGTTTATGCTTCTTAGATGTGCAGGGTTGAGGGTCATCAGAATCACTTGTTTTGGATGAGAAGTTAGCATAAAGAATTGCCTGCCGTGCAACCCTCCTCTTTTCTTGAAAAAGTTTTGTAGCAGGCAACATGTATTACACTTCGGTACGTCAAGTCTGCGCGCTCTACATTAGGATCTTTTTTATTCAAAATATCCAAGGCTATCTCCTTATGGTTATAAAAATCACCCATGTTCTTTACAGTGAGTGTTTTCAGGGGGCTCCCATGAAGTGTGGTTGCTGCCTCCTTTTCCTGCTCCTCACGTTGTCATAGTTTTAACTAAAGGTTTATAGACTTTCTCACTCTTTAAGGAGTAGGAGCACTTCCAGTCTTTTCCTGGGTATTTACTGGCCATGATAGATGAATAAAAATATGGAAAAAAGCACAGGAAACACAAAGTTTACCACAAAAACAGTTAGAACAAGAAATATATCTACATGGTATGCTTGGTGAAGAGAGACTAAAGCACATAGCAGCATGGCGGGAAAGTAGCTCCGAGGCGGGTGCTTAGTCACTGAACTGTACCACGTTTAGTTTTGCTTGCGTTAACCGCAGAGTTTGAATTTTTTAATATTATTTTGTATACCTGCTAATCCAAATTCGCGTAGTCTAAACTCGCGTAAATGGAGAGATGACTGTATCTATATACCTCAATTTTACGGACCCCTTTTAAGGAATAACGGAAGCAACAGATAAAATCCAGAGCAAGCAGCTGATTTTGTATTTTTCAGTTTAAAAGCCTTGCGTGCTACTGATAGAGTTGTGGCAACACTGGACAAGAACAACTGCGTTGAGAGTTGGCTGCTATGATTGTGACACCAGGCTGAAGAAAAAAAATTGCCCTCATCAGTCTTGAGCATGAAGAAATCATAAAGTAAAGAGAAACAGTGATGGGAGTATTGTGACTTGTCAGATGTGAAGGGATAAGAGATGTGTAATGAATATCCAAGAATATTCGGTGTTGATGTGATAAAATAACATCCAACAGGATTAAAAAAGCTATTGGTGCTGCATTATTTCATTTACCCACATACATTACTATTCTCTGAAACAAATTATAAATCCCAATTTCACAAGACTGTAAAGTTCCAAAGCCTCGTACTCTGAAGTCTCCAAGTACTGCATGATTATACTGTTCGTTCAGATTAGTAATTACATCATATCAGGCTGTAGAACTTTGCCTTAAAATTTATAGATAATATTCTGATATCTATTTGAGTCTCAAAATAATCTTTTAAGTTAAATATATTGAGAGAACAAAAATTTATAATATGCTCAGAAATTGGCGCAGGCATTCAATAAGTTTACATTGGTGTGAGTGATACATGTACGTTATTGCTCCATATTTTGTGCTTTTTATAAGTACGCAGTTTTATGGTGATTGCTACTCAAAATTTTTTTAATCATGCCATTTGGAGGAAAAGAATAGAAGCGGAAAAGGGTAAATGTAATTGTATGTGTGTGTGCGCACGACATGCAGTTCAGTATGACAGCAATTCTGGGATTGTTTTATTCACTTTACTTTATCCACCCTTACATTTTACTTCTTCCTTGTCTTATATATATATATATATATATATATATATATATATATATATATATATATATATATATATATATATATATATATATATATATATATATATATATATATCATTGAAGTTTAAATAAAACTCTGGGTCTTGGGAGAATGGACAAGGTGTTTTTATTTTGAAGTCTTCTTACAAACAGCTGATAAGCCCAAGGCCTAGTGGTTGTCTACTTCTTACAGTTCTCGGCCTGGCCTAAGGCAGCTGTGGTGACATTGCCTGGTATATTTACTCTCTGATCTATGCCTGAACTGCTTTACAAAGCCTGGTATATTTACTCTCTGATCTATGCCTGAACTGCTTTACAAAGAGCAAGGGTCCCCTCTTTTGTAAACTTTTTAGCTTCAAAGAGGTGGAACTTACAGTCGACTAGGACTTTGCCAGACCAATTAAAGCAACAGTACACAGAAAATTCCAATTGAGTTTTGGCTAAGCAGAGGGGAGGGTATTCCAATGCTTGACCCTCGACTGTTAAGTGATGGCTTTCTCAGGTTCCTGCATCATGGCATCCCAGAGGCAGTCAACTACTAGTTGGCCAGCAATATATACAATACAAGCGTTAATCTAAATACCAAGATGTATTCGTTAACACACAAATATCTAGGAACTGACAAGAAATGCAAAATGGGAATACTGTATATGCTTTTGAATATACAGTGTATACTTATAAGTGTACTCTTAGTTCTAAAAGAATAGCCATTGTATAAAAATGGAAATAAATGTTTGTTTGTTTTCGTACCATCAAACAAATTTGCTTTACGATTAGGAGATGTAATACAAGCCAAAAATTACCAAAAAGAAGCAAAATAATTAATAGGAGATGTGTTGTAAACATGAAACATTGTAAACGGAGGACCCCCGTATATATATATATATATATATATATATATATATATATATATATATATATATATATATATATATATATATATATATATATATATATATATATATATATATATATATATATATATATATATATATATATATATATATATATATATATTCAGTATATACTGTTAAACCTTGACTCACGAACTTAATCCGTTCTTAAACCCTGTTCATGGGGCAAGACAATTTTTCCCATTGAAATGCATGTAATTTCAAGTAATCAGTTCCCAGTCGCAATAAATATGCATTTTAAAAGTTTTCTAATGAGTATAAAAATGAAAAATACTACGTGTTACACCAGTAAAAGGAAAATTACATTAATAATAGAAAGGAAATCTACTCTACTTAAATAAAACATGGTACAGTACTGTATTTTACATGTAGTAGGTTGGCCCATGGCACCAACTGCCCTTTGCAATACTACAGCTGAAGGGTCTTGTAGACTTAAATGAGACTGTCCAGGACAGTTCGATGTTAAGTCTTCCTTCAGTTACGGTTCTCTTTCTATGCCTACATCAACACCAAATATTCTTGGATGTTCATTACACATGTCTTGTTATCTCTTCACGTCTGACAGGTTGCAGTGCTCCCCATCTTCGTTTCTCTTTACATTTTCTTCGTGCCCTCGATGAGGGTAAATTTATTTTAATATTATTTTTGGCCTGTCCTGGTGTCACAATAAAAAAAAATATTACCTTTATGGATGATTGTTGCTGGCACATGTGGATGGTGGTAGTGGAGGAGGAGGAAGAGAACTAATATATATATATATATATATATATATATATATATATATATATATATATATATATATACATATATATATATATATATATATATATATACAAAGTGTAATATTTTGGAAAAATTAAGAAATGACGTAATGATTAGAAACGAGTGTGACAAAATTGTTTAATACACTTTGTATTTCTTGGTATTTTCTTTCCTATTTCAGAACAGAATCAAATATGTTATGTTTATTATTATGGAATACACAGCATTGCGTGTATGGAGTTAATTCCCAAGCATTTAATCATTACGTTAGGGACATTTTACAATTTTTTTTTCTGTGTGCATTTTGCTTGTTAAACAGAAATGACCATTTCTTACTTTACCAATTATTGCTAACATCATACATACATGGTTTAGGCCTTATGAATTGGCTTTAATAATATCTGATATGGAACAGAGGTTTTGGTTCATTTATATTTATAGTTGACAATAATTTTATTTTGTGTGTACTGTTCTGTTTTATTTTTTTCTGTTTTCCAGAAATATGAGTAATCTTGAAAATGGGTCTGTGGTATGGGTCCGATTAGGACAAGCTTGGTGGCCTGGAACAATTACCACCTTGGAAAAGTGTCCTCCTGAGTTTGTCGAGGGCCTCCGAAAGGACCCTATTGCTGTTGTCAAGTTCTTCCATGAAAATGAATTGTAAGTATATATTCCATCATAGAAGTTTTGTAATTTGAATTTCCATTGTATTTTAAACAGATTCAGGATTTTTATAATGTTTAGGGTCATCATGTTTCGAAGTACAGTATATCATTCGTATAGGTAACTAATTTTTTAAGAGTAAGTAAAACCTTTGGGATGTCTTGTTTTAGCAATAGAACACATTACAGTACTTTCTTTGAAGAAAATGGTTAGGATTTACAATTAAAAAATGCACATACCTTTTTTATGGCATAAGTTTTTATAATTACTCAATTCTGGTATGAGCTATAATGATTAATTGAGCACAATAGATCTTATGGAAACTGTTCAATGTTCATTATGATCTCTATTGATCATTGCACAACAGAATATGGCACTTCCATTATTACTTACCCAAACGTGAATTTATACCAGTGCTTGCTTAAACTATATACATATGCATGTGGTGCTTGTTTTGTGACCAATAACTGAAGTTAGCATTCTTTAATCGAATTAATTCTCTGTTTTGTTTTTACTGGTGCCTTTATAGTTGTCATTCTCTTTGTTGACCACTTTAACTTGGGTACAGAGTATATGAATTGCTTTTGGTTCTTTGTATGCTCATATATCTTTTTCTGGTTTGGTACCTAATTGGTCAGGATAGACCTCTATCCTGGTTTACTAATTTTCTCTAGTTTGGAATGACACTGCTTCATGTTCGTGGTTTATTTTAATTGGACTGTGTTGGCCCCTAATAGCCCATATGTTTCCTCGTTAATACTCAGTGCCTTTTATGGTAAGAGTTGACCTTTGATTGAAATTTTAAGAGCTTAGAGGTTGATGCTAACATGTTACTAACTCTGTGCATGGACAAAGTGTCATCTCTGTGGCCATATTGAGCCTCACATCTTAAAATTTTGAGACTTTCTTTTGACTACACAGTCCCTCTTTAAGGGAGGGGCTTAGGCCCTCGTAATGTCTGTATGGAATTTGAAGTTCATGTGTGGCATTGCAGAATTTTAGATTACTAATACTTCCTCATAAATATGTGTTTTTCCCAGATTTTCCATATCTTCTCATTTGGTTCTGGACCCCCATCTATAGGTTCAATTGCTGTGGGGAGAGGTCATGGTTTCCAATTATATTTAATCATGGTTTCTTGACCAATCCTTCTCCTTCCTGACTTACATGGGTGTTCATGGAAAAGGATAGCCTTTTGTAGCTTGGGTATATATATATATATATATATATATATATATATATATATATATATATATATATATATATATATATATATATATTTTTCCCTTTTTTATGAGTGTGACACCGGGACAGGCAGAAACTGCCCTCATCAATAAAGGCCCGGGCACGAGAAAATTCCAAGATGAAGGAAAAGAAAAAGGTTAAGGACAAGGCAGAGATGAGGTAATGTCACACAAAGGAAAACGACAGACAGAAAAAAACAGCCAAAGTACAGAGGACCCAAATATATGGAGGACTAGGCTCTGAGATGACGATAGATCTGCTGTTTGAAGGATGAAAGGTCATAAGAATCAGGAAAGACAGAAGGAGGAGGAGAGTTCCAGAGTCTAGAGGTAGATGGGAAGAAGCAGTCACTGTACCGACCAATCCGTGAGCTATAAATCTCCACACAGTACCTGTGAGATGAGGCCGCTTGGCGAGTGTTACGCGGCCTCGGTAGTGGGGGAAGGATGCAACTCGACAACTCATCAGAGCAACGATGGAAGTAGTAGCGATTAAAAAGCAAAAGGGAAGATACCTTACGGCGTAGAGAGAGAGAATCCAGGTTAGAAGTAAGAGAAGGATCATTGATGAGTCTGACTGCCTTAGATTCAACCCTATCAAGAAGGTAAGTAAAGGAAGAAGCACCCCAGATGTGTGAGCAGTATTCTAATCAGGGACGGATAAGACCTTTGTAAATTTTAAGTAACTGCAAAGAGGAAAAGTAATGACGAAAATGAAACAAAACTCCCAATTTTTTGGATGAAGATTTAGCAATTTGGATTATGTGATTCCTCCAAGACAAGTTAGAGGCTATATGGATTCCTAATATGTTGATAGAGTTAAGAGGGTAAATTTCATTAGTTTCGAAGACAATAGGGTTATCAGGTGGAGAAGAAGATAAAAGAGATAGCCAGAAACTGTGTCTTGGAGGCATTGAATTTAACTAAATTTTGAGTGCCCCACTCAGATACTCTCTGCAAATCGGAGTTAAGAGTAGAAGAAAGAGTGATACGAGATTGATTACGAGTAACAGATGAAGGTTGTGAAGAAAAGGCAGAGGAAAAGTGAAGGGTAGAATCATCAGCAAAGGCACAAAGAAGAGAGGAAGATGGGGATTGTAGAAGATCATTGATGAAGAGAAGGAAGAGAGTAGGTGAAAGAACAGAACCCTGTGGAACACCACTGGTAATAGAGAAAGGGCTAGATGTCGCACCATCAACAACTACAGATATAGAACGGTCAGTAAGAAAACTGGAAATCAGAGAACAGAAAGAAGGGGTAAAGCCATAGGTAGGGAGTTTGGCCAACAGAGCCTTGTGCCAGACTCTGTCAAAAGCCTTAGAGATATCAAGGGCGACGACAGAGGATTCCCCTTAGTTCCTCATGAGTAAGATAGGACAGGAGATCACCAGTTGATCTTGCCTTGCGGAAGCCGTACTGGTGAGCGGAGATAAGTGAGTTAGAGTCAAGACGTTTCAAGAAGTGAGAATTGAGCAGAGATTCGAAAACTTTAGCAATAGAGGAGGTTAGAGCAATAGAAGGAATACAGCGGTCACCCTTCTTAGGAACAGGTTGAACTAGAGCATGCTTCCAAGATGAAGGATAGATACTGGTTGACAGAATGAGGCAAAAAAGACGGCAATGCACGGGAGCCAGTTCATCTGCAAACCCCTTAAGGAACATTGCAGGGATACCATCGGGACCAGATGCCTTGTTCGTCTTTAGCGAGTGAAGAACCTTATGAACTTTGCGTGAAGAAAGGATAAGGGAGGGCATAGGGTTAGAGAGGGGTAAAGACTGAGGAACAGGTGTGCTGGAATCGTTGATAGAAGAGTTGGCAGAAAAATGAGAGCCAAAGAGAGTGGCTTTGTCAGTGGGAGAGCAAGCTATAGAACCATCAGAACGAATGAGAGGGGGAAGGCTTGAGTTACAGAAGTTTTTGGAGAGGTTTTTGGCTAAGAACCAGAAGCATTTGTCAGTGGGAGAAGAGTTAAGGTCATCAACTTTCCTTCTTATAAAGGAAGCCTTAGACCTTTGAATCTGAGCAGTACAGCGATTCCTAGCTATAATAAAAGCAGAGCGAGTTAAATCGAAAAGAGAGGCTAGGTAAGATCGGTGAGCCTGATTCCTAGCCTGGATAGCCATGGAGCAGGCACGGTCAAACCAAGGTTTAGGGGGAGAGAAAGGTTTTGTAGAAGAGGGGATGTACGCCACCATTCCCGCAGTCATGATCTTGGCAACTTTTAGAGCTACCTGATCAGGGTTGTGGGACCGAAAGCAGTAATCATCCCATGGGAAGTCAAGGAGAAAGTTACGCAGATTTCCATGTTGGGTACGCTCTAAGTGCCAACGGCGGCGCTGAGTAAGAGGGATTGGTGGTGGGGGAGTGAAAATGGAAGAGACTGAGATCATAGAATGGTCAGATTTACCAAGAGGGGAAAGCACAGATTAAGAGTAGTTTGAAGGGTTAGAAGTAAAAAATAGGTCAAGAGTGTTTGCAGCATGTTCGTGACGATCAGGAACGCGAGTAGGATGTTTGATAATTTGCTCCAGATCGTGAGTAATAGAGAGAGCCAGGGCCTCGCTTCCTCCCACATCAGTGTGAGAAAAATGAAGCCACTCACTGTGGTGTACATTGAAGTCTCCAATGTAGAGAACTTCAGCATGTTGGTGAGAAGATAGCAAGGACTCATGGCACAAGGACAGAGATTCAAAGAAAGACACAAACTCAGTGGAGTTTGGAGAACAGTAGCAGAAGCAAAGGATGATAGTGTTAGTGGAGAGATAGACTTTTAGCCAGAGAACATCAAAGTCAGGAGATTCAAGGTCCATGAGCCTCGCAGTAGGAGTGTTAGTGTTGCAGTATGCACGGACCCCACCTTTGGAACGAAAACGATTATACAGATTATAGTGAAAGATTTGAAATGAGTCAGTCGAAGCATGTATAGACAGCTGGATTTTAGATTGGAGGAGGAGGTTAGGGAGGAAAATGCCCAAGTGCTGATCCACAGACGAAAGATTAGAGTTCAGCCCACGAATGTTAGAAGAGTGAAAGAAGCAGATCTATTGGGAAGTGCAAGGTTAAGGGCAGAACCATTACTACCACCAGGTGTGTCTGCCTTCAAGCCAATAGTGGAGTCAACATGATCCACGGAGATTCTTCGCACCCCTCTATGCCGGGTAATGGGGGCCATTAGCTGTGGACCTTCCATAAATAATAACAAATGTGAGGAAAAAGAAAGTAATAGAGACAGATGTGGGGAATGTTGTGACTTGTCAAATGTAATGGAATAGCAAGAGATGTGTAATGAATGCGCCAGAATATTCAGTGTAGATGTAGGCATGAGGAAAGAACTGTCCTGAAGGTAGACTCAACCTGGAACTGTCTGGACCAGTCCTAGTTGCATCCTAATGCCTTCAGTCGTAGTCTTTCAACGGGCAGCCATGGCCAACCTACTAATCATATATATATATATATATATATATATATATATATATATATATATATATATATATATATATATATATATATATATATATATATATATATATATATATATGGTGAAAGAGAAGTTGGGGAGTTAGGGGAGGAATGGGGGTTGATGAAAGAATGTTTTGTTGGACCTGCCAGTGATGTGTGTGGAAAGAGGTTTGTTGGAGGTGGCATGAGGAGGGGCAGCGAGTGGTGGAATGAAGGGGTGAAAATGAAGGTGGATGAGAAAAAGAGGGCTTTTGAGGAATGGCTGCAGTGTAAAAGTAGGGAGAAGTATGAAAGATATAGGGAGAAAAATGTGGAAACCAAGCGGAAGGTAGAGGAAGAGAAGAGGTTGGCAAATGTTAGGTGGGGACAGGATTTTAGTAGGTCATATGAGAAGAATAAAAAGAAGTTTTGGAAAGAAGTGAAGAGAGCAAGGAAGGGTGGATCGAGGATGGAAGAGACAGTGAAAGATGTGAATGGACAGATGTTAAGAGGGAACGATGCAAGGAAAAGATGGGCAGAATATTTTGAGTGCTTGCTGAATGTTGAGGAAGATAGAGAGGCAGTGGGAGGGATTCAAGGGCCAGTAATGGAAGATGAAAATGAGAGAGAGATTACAAGAGAGGAGGTGAAAAGGGCATTGTATGAAGCGAAAGCAGGTATAGCACCTGGAATGGATGGTGTGAGAGCGGAGATGTTGAAAGAAGGGGGTGTGACTGCATTGGAATGGTTAGTGAGAGTGTTTAATATATGCTTTATGTTGTCATTGGTGCCAGTGGATTGGGTGATTGCCTGTATAGTGCCCCTATACAAAGGTAAGGGAGATATGTATGAATGCAGTAATTTTAGGGGTATAAGTTTGTTAAGTGTGGTAGGAAAAGTGTATGGTAGGATACTGGTTAATAGGATTAGGGATAAGACAGAATATGTGATCGCGGAAGTGCAGAGTGGTTTTAGGAGAGGTAGAGGTTGTATAGATCAGATTTTTATAGTTAGGCAGTTATGTGAGAAATATTTAGCAAAGGGTAAGGATGTGTATTTTGCATTTTTGGATCTGGAGAAAGCATATGATAGAGTTGATAGAGAGGCTATGTGGAATGTTTTGAGATTATATGGAATCAATGGTAAATTGTTGCATGCAGTGAAGAGTTTGTATGAGGGTAGTAGAGCTTGTGTTAGGGTAGGGAATGAAGTGAGTGAGTGGTTTCCAGTGAGTGTGGGACTGAGACAGGGATGTGTGATGTCACCATGGCTGTTCAATTTGTATATTGATGGAGTTGTAAGAGAGGTGAATGAGTGAGTGCGTGGTCGAGGTTTGAGAGTGGTAGATGGGGATGATAACGAGTGGGAGCTGAATCAGTTGCTGTTTGCAGATGATACTGTGGTGGTGGCAGATTCAGTGGAAAAGCTGTGTCAGTTAGTGTCAGAATTTGGAATGGTGTGTGAGAGAAGGAAGCTGCGAGTGAATGTGGGAAAGAGTAAGGTTATGAGGTGTACAAGAAATGAGGATGGGGCTGGATTGAATGTTATGTAGAATGGAGAGACACTTGAGGAGGTTAATCAGTTTAAGTATTTAGGCTCGGTTATAGCTGCAAATGGTGGAGTGGAAGCAGATGTGTGTCACAGAGTGAATGAAGGATGTAAAGTGTTGGGTGCATTGAAAGGAGTGATGAAGAATAGAGGGTTGGAAATGAATGTTAAGAAAGTTTTGTATGAGAAAGTGGTTGTGCCAACTGTGATGTATGGATCAGAGTTATGGGGTATGAAAGTAAGTGAGAGACGGAAACTAAATGTGTTTGAGATGAAATGCCTGAGGAGTATGATTGGTGTATCTCGATTGGATAGGGTTAGGAATGAAGTGGTGAGAGCAAGAACGGGTGTGAGGAGAGAAATTGCAGCCAGAGTAGATATGAATGTTCTGAGATGGTTTGGCCATGTGGAAAGGATGGATGATGAAAGGCTGCTGAAAAAGGTGATGAATGCGAGAGTTGATGGGAGAAATGCTAGAGGGAGGCCTAGGTTTGGATTGATGGATGGAGTAAGGAGAGCCCTGAATGATAGGAGGATGGATGTGAGGGAAGCAAGCGAGCGTGCTTGGAATAGGAATGAGTGGCGAGCGATTGTGACGCAGCTCTGATGGGCATCTGCTGTTACCACGGAGCTGCATCTTACAGAGATAGCCCTGTGGTAGGGGCAGTAGGAGGAGCTGGCAGTTGTGAAGCGACACAGGTTGTGGAAGAGCCGGGAGGATGGGCTGTGGCACTCCAGCAGTGCCATCTGAACGGTCGCTAGCTCCCTAGTCATTGCCCATAGAGCAAAGTAATCCCCCTATTTGTTTTCCTTTCTTGATGTCGGCTACCCCCCAATTAAAGGGGGAAACAGCCAAGGTATATGTATGTATGTATGTATATATATATATATATATATATATATATATATATATATATATATATATATATATATATATATATATATATATATATATATATATATATATATATATACATACATACATACATACATACATACATACATACATACATACATACATACATACATACATACATACATATATATATATATATATATATATATATATATATATATATATATATATATATATATATATATATATATATATATATATATATATATGGGTGACCAAAACCAACAAATTTTATCCGTTCCCAAAACCTGTTCGTGGGTTGGATTTATATTTACCATTGAAAAGCACGTAAATTCAATTAATCCGTTCCTAGTCATAATAAATATTCATTTTAAAATTTCTCTTGTCAGTATATACATGAAATGTAATACAGGTTATATGCATTTCATCTGTAAATGGAAAATTGCATTAATAATAGAAAAGAATTTTACTCTACTGAAATAAAACATGGTACAGTACTGTATTTACCATTTTGGATGATTGTTGCTGGCATTCGTAGATGGTGGTGGAGGAGGGATAAATTTAGCAAATTCACTCACATAAGAATCCGCTGCCCTTTGGTAGAACTAGCCGCCTCTTTATGTCTAATGACGCTATGAATCCCAGTTCGTCGACAAAAGTGTTCAAACCACCTTCATCTGGCTTAAAATTCGTCGACTTTAGTGCTTTTAGAACTCGGAGAGTTCGCTACTAAATCTTGGTGTTTTGCAAAGCCTTAGCGCATATTATGGCCTCGCTAATACTTATGTCATATTTAGAGTCATATAGACTATTAGATATTAACCAATATGATTTCAGACCGAAACTCTCAACGGAAACTGCACTGCTCAAAGTTACGAATAGTATCTATAATAATATAGATATGAAAAAAATCTCTCTGCTTGTCATATTAGACTTATCAAAAGCCTTCGGCAGCGTAAACCATGAAATTCTTATAAGTAAATGTACTAACCTAAATATTGATCTGAGCTGGTTTAAAGTATGTGTCTAATCGCAAACAGTCTGTACGCCTTATCAACATTATCTCTATGCCAAAAAATTTATCATTTGGTGTTCCACAGGGATCAGTACTTGCTCCTATCCTCTTCTCCATTTATGTAAATGATCTATCTATCTTTCATTTCTGACTGTCTAGTTGTACAATATGCAGATGACACTCAACTACTCCTTAATGGTGATATTAATAATCTCCCAGAGCTAACCTTAAGAGCAGAAAACACTCTGTCAAAAATTAAAGCCTATTTTCAAGAGATTTAGCTGTTAATTAAAGTAAAACACAATGCTTGTTTATTGGTTCAAGGTTCCATATAGCACAAATTCCTGAAAACACAACAATTAATTTTTGCGGCAATATTATTACACCTAGCAAAGCAGTCAAAAACCTAGGAATTCACTTTGATAACTACATGTTGTTTGATTCCCACATAGATAAAGTATGCAAAAAGATTACAGGAACATTAATGTACTTATCACGTATAAATGACAATTTTGAGACTACCACTTGAATAATTGTTGTTGAATCTCTAGCTTTAAGTCACATTAATTACTGCACAACTGTTTGGGGAGCTACCACTAAGACTCAGATAAACAGAATACAGAAGCTTGTAAATTTTGCAGCTCAAGTTGCCCTGGGAGGAATAAGAAAATATGACCACATCACACCAGCGCTCAATAAACTTGGGTGGCTGTGGGCAGAAAACAAGGTCGCTTATGCTATTCATATTTTTTTATACAAAATTTTGGACCATCATTATCCTAGCTGTCTATTTGATTTGAAAACAGTCAGGGATATAAGGGGAACCAACACAAGACAGAGCAGTGAGCTCTTTATTCAGAGAATAAACACAGAAGCAGGTTCAAAGATGTTCACTGTTAAAGGGCCAACTCTCTGGAATAATATTCCGGAGAATCTTAAAAATGCATCCTCCTTCACAGCTTTCAAAGGCAAACTATATAGTTTTCTTCTGGACAAATAGTTGCTGCTCACACACAAACTAAACTTAATGATTTAATGCAATTTCCCTTAACACTAACCTCTCTATATGTAAGCTGATATCGACTTCTCTGTTCTCTAAGTTAAGAACTAATTATTCTCATTGTAAGGAAAACTAATGTGGTGATGATGCCGAGAGTAACGAGACTGTATCGAGTGTTATTATTACTACTTTATTATTAACATTATTGTTAACATTTTTATTACAGCATTATTATTTTCTAGGAAAGCTACATTTGATTTAGCTGTATGTATTACCCTCTTACTTATTAGCTCAATTACATGTCTGCTTATAAGTTACCTCTACTTTTAGAAGAATAACCATTGTACAAAAATGGAAATAAATGTTTGTTTGTTTGTTTGTTTATCTATCAACTGTGACCTTTTTTTTGTCAGTATATTTACTCCCTTAGCCACGTCATCTGCCTTATAGATCTCTTTACCTTTTAAAATAGTACAGATAGTCGATTCCGCCATGCTATACTGTGTGGGGAGATCAGACACACGAACACCATTTTCATACTTAGAAATTATTTCTTTCTTCATTTTCATTGTTATGGGTCTAGGGTATTTGACGCCACTGTCACTAATGCTTTTAACATTCTTAGGAGTTAAAATAAGGGTATCTGAAAGGCAAAACAATGAAAAATAAAGTAAGAACTACAAACAGATAATGAACGAACTATATGGTACAGGCACCAATGCAAAACTGAGAGCTGGCAAGTGGGAAACGTGGTCGCCTGGCCAACATATGTGTTCGTGGGTTGGTTTTTGTTCGTGACTTGGAGTCAAAATTTTTTCAGAATTTTGTTTGTGGGAACAGGCATTTGTGGGTTGGGATCACCAGTGAGTGGTGACCCCAACCCACGAATTTAATCCGTTCCCAAAACCTGTTCGTGGGTTGGATTTGTTTTTCTCATTGAAAAGCATGTAAATTCAATTAATCCATTCCTACTCACAATAAATATTCATTTTAAAATTTTTCTAGTCAGTATAAACATGAAATAATACGGGTTATATGCATTTCATCTCTAAAAGAAAAATTTCAGTAATAATAGAAAGGAATTCTATTCTACTAAAATAAAACATGGTACAGTACTGTATTTACCTTTTTGGATGATTGTTGCTGGCATACGTGGATTGTGGTGCAGGAGGAGGACTACTCTTTCGATTTTGCCGTGTCCTCCTGTGTGGCGATATCAGAAACACGAACACCATTTTCATGCTTAGAAATTGTTTCCTTCTTAGTTTCCACTGTTATGCATCTAGGGTGCTTGACGGCACTGTCGCTAACACTTTTAACTTTCTTAGGAGCCATAATAAGGGCTAGCTTAAAGGCAGAACAATGGAAAATAAAGCAAGAACTATGAACATATCATAAACGAACTACACAGCGTGGGCACCAGTGCAGAACTGAGAGCTGGCGAGTGAGAAACGTGGTTGCCTGGCCGACACGTGTGTTTGTGGTTGGTTTTTGTTCATGATTTGGGGTCAAATTTTGTTCGTTGAAGCAGGTGTTCATATACAGTAATCCCTCACTCTATCACGGTTCACCTATCGCGGATTCACTGTATCGCGGATTTCTTTTGGCCAAAAAAAAAAAACATATATATATATATATATATATATATATATATATATATATATATATATATATATATATATATATATATATATATATATATATTATTTTTTTAAGATTATTGTGACACTAGGATGGGCCAAAAAGTTATAAAATAAAACAACCTTTATCAGGCTGTAAAGAGAAACAGAGATGGAGAGTGTAATGACCTGTCAGATGTGACGGGATTATAAAAGATATGTAATGAATATCCAGCTCTCTGCTGGGTTTTGATATACCTCTGCATTACTTTCATGATGTCTATTCCAATAATTCTCCTTAGATCTTATTATTATTATTGGCAACAATAATATTCCTTTGATGATGATTGTGAAGCTTATTATCATCATTATTATTATTATTATTATTATTATTATTAAGGGCTCATCAATGTTTGTACATCTATTGGTTTCTTTACTTTAATAACTGTGTACAGTGCCCCTCCCTAGTTGGCTGGGACAAAGAGAGTGTGGGGGGGTTGGGTAGAATAGAATGTTGGAGAGAGAGAGAGAAAGAGAGACATCTTTAATTAACTTTTGTTCATTCAACCAAAACTACATTATTTATTGTAAAAATAATGGTTTAATTACAAATTCGTAATAATAATGATGATGATAATAATAATAATAATAATAATAATAATAATAATAATAATAATAATCTCTACAATCATCATCAAAGGAAAATTATTGTTAAAAATAATAATAATAATGATAATAATAATAATAATAATAATAATAATAATAATAATAATATAATAATAAGATCTAAGGAGAATCTTTGGAATAGACATGAAAGTAATGCAGAGGTATATTAAAACCCAGCAGAGAGCTGGATATTCTTTACACATCTTTTATAATCCCTTCACATCTGACAAGTCATTACAAGGGTGATAATTAATAAAGTTTTAAAAATTCATGATCAAACCAGAACTCGTAATGGGTAATGGATTTAAGCTTGATAAATTTAGGTTCAGAAGGGAAATTGGTGAAAATTAGCTTGGTAATACCGTAGATTCCTAGTAGGATAATAAATGCCAATTATATATATATATATATATATATATATATATATATATATATATATATATATATATATATATATATATATATATATATATATATATATATATATATATATATATATATATAATGATGATGATGATCTTTTCTTATCGTAATCCTCTTTGTACTCGTGGAAGAAGTGTAAAATAAAAAAAATAAAAATTTAAGGTTTTCCCACTTCGCGGAAATTCACCTATCGCGCCCGGTCCCGGAACCGAACCCCCGCGATAAACGAGGGATTACTATATATATATATATATATATATATATATATATATATATATATATATATATATATATATATATATATATATATATATATATATATATATATATATATATATATATATATATATATATATATATACTCCAACTTACGAATGAGTTCAGTTCCAGAAGTTTTTCATAAATTGTGTTTAGGTAAAAAAGTACTTTTACTGTATATATCTATGTAATATTGTACAGTACTTAGACTAAAGACACTTAACTACTACATAAAACATAAAGTATGCACTATTAATGAATTTTAATACAGTAATTATAATGTAATTATAGACTTGCATACATTAATTCATGGGTAGATATTTGTTCGTATCTGTGAACGCTTTTAACTCAAGTGTTCGAAAGTAGGGACCTTCTGTATATATATTATTTTCCTTATATTTTCGTATTTTTTCAGCCAGGATATTCATAAAGAAGAACATATATATCCATACTCCTGTGACAGAAAGGAAGAATTCATTAGAAGAGGCCTATGTAAGTACATGAAGTAGTACTGTTTGAGAATGTCTAATTATTAATCTAATTTCTTGATGTATAGTGTTTTGAATGTATAGTACTTTCATTGTTGAGAGATATATATATATATATATATATATATATATATATATATATATATATATATATATATATATATATATATATATATATATATATATATATATATATATATATATATATATATATTTTATACACCCCTGCATTGTTCTCTTTTTTTAATTTTATTAATATATACTAGCTGGCTTCTCAAGGTTTTTGGATATTTGAATACAAAACGGGACTCTTTGCCTATATTTTTGTAAATTTCTTCTAGGACACAATGAAAGGGAACTATTATCTTATCTCGGTGATTAAAATGAGCTCTCCTTTCCGTGCCATGGTATATACACCTTGCTTTGTGCAAGGCTTTGAACCTGAACCTAGGACACATAATTATTGTGCCAAGGCACTACCAAGTACACCATAGAAGGTCTAAAAGGGAAACAAACCTTACAGCTATATCTGCTATACTAGGAACGAACGCATTCTATCTGAATGCCACTGTTCATGTTACAGTTTCCCCCAACCTCACTTGTAACATCGCCTTTGCATTTAATTCAAATCTCAATCTCATTTGGGACCAACAATAATCAAATAAGCACATTACCATATGTGAAAACTTGAATAATTTTTACTCCGACCGGGACTTGAACCTAGGACACATAATTACTGTGCCAAGACACTACCAACTATACCACAGAAGGTCTAAAAGAGAAACAAATCTTATTGATGTTTTCACATATGGTAATGTGCTTATTTGATTATAGTTGGTCCCAAATGAGATTGAGCTTTGAATTAAATGCAAAAACGAAGCCACGAGTGAGATTGGGGGAAACTGTAATATGAACAGAGTGGCATTCAGATAGAATCATTCCTAGTATAGCAGATATAGCTGAAAGGTTTGTTTCCCTTTTAAACCTTCTGTGGTGTAGTTGGTGGTGCCTGGCACTGTAATTATGTGTCCTAGGTTCAAGTCCTTTTCGGGGTAAATATTATTCATATTTTCACATATGGTAATGTGCTTATTTGATATATACATACATATACCTTGGCTTTTTCCCCCTTAAATTGGGGGGTAGTGCTTATTTGATATATATATATATATATATATATATATATATATATATATATATATATATATATATATATATATATATATAAAGTATATTTTATTTTACCTTCTCTTCAGAGTATCAGAGAGCAATATTTGGAAATGATTCTACAGTCATGTGCTTTAAGACCAGTTCACTATGAATGCAAGTTTTCTACTTTGATTCATTCAGCTGCTGTATTTATAGACAGTTCCTGATAATAACCAAATATATAGAAAAAAATCCCTATTGTGTTACAGTCATGCATTGTCTAACAGCCTGATTGTGTTCCAAAATATTTCCTGTTAGGCAATTTAATCTTTTGTTGATTAGTATATTTGCCTAGAAACATTCGCACTCTTACTTTGAGGAACGCTCATGGGAGAGAGAGAGACGAGAAACACTTGTGTTAGGCACTGTAAAATGTTAAGCTGTACTTTACATTCTAAGAAGAGTGTACTGTATGTATATTCTATGTTAAAGTGTGCATTATTGTTTAACCATTACTTAGAACTATTATGCCATCATTCTGCAGAGTTTGTGTACATTCATCTTAGGACTTGATATATATATTCTTTCTTGGCTCTGCTAACCAGCACAGCAAGTGTCCTTATCTTGGTCGAATTATTCTGTGAATGTGGGGGAGTCTGTACTTACCATCATGAGTGAGTGCTCTGGAGGGTATAGAGAGAGTCTGTCACAAAAGTACTTTTGGATCCATGTGCTTGTGTAAGTCTGTATATAACCACTTCTTTCTGGACAGTTAATGTAAATACTCATGTTTGTGTGTGTGTGTGTATGTGGCTCCAGTTCACTGGACCTTTTTAGCAGAAAGGGATGGAGATGGTATTCACAGACACAAAGTGGGACCCCTTTAAACTTCTGTGAAAGATATTTAATATTGCTCCCATTGATTTCAGGGAGATAAAGAGAAAGAGAGAGAATGATGATAATACAGAATGAGTCATTTAGAGACCCAAGACTCATCTTCCTAAGAATCCAGATGCTGACAGTTATTTTTTAGCCAATTAAAGGAGTTTAGATGGAACACATTGTACAGTGCAGTACATATGTATGTCCTGTACTGTATTCTTACAAACAGGAGAGCAGTGCATTGTCACAACCCACACCTTAGCATGAGTAAATCCCCTTTAAATACACACACACTCTTAAAATCTTTTGTAAAACATATACATTAATGTCTCTTTAATCATGTCACTGACGTCAGATACAAACTGACACCAAGACTTAATGCTTTAGGTCACTTTATAAATACAAAAATGTTATGAATGTATGGAATGAGTTTTATTTTCTGTATTTCAGATATAAACAAAAATCAGTCTCATGGGGATGTTGACCTTCTTCAGAAATTTGAGGCTGATGTTGTGACTGCTGAAAAGCTGACAGGTGGAGATATGGATATCCTTCAAACCATCGGGGAAGTAGCTGGTAAGCGCAGAGTAGACTATAGTGATTTGGGTTTTGGTCTCCCTAAGGCCAAGAAGAAGAAAGATGAGGGAACGAAAAGGGGATCAGATATTGGACAAGCAGTTGTTTATAAAAAAGCAGGAATGAAAACTGTAGGGAACAAAGGCCACAGGGTTATTATTCAACACACAGTTAGGATCTTGGAGCAGCCCAAGAGAGATTCTGTTGAAGTAAATGCAGATGCTGCTAACTGGTATAAATGTTGCGTGTGTGGTTTCACATGCACCAGGTTAAACGTTATTGTGTGGCATAACAAAGCCCATCTCAAGAAAGTATATGATTTTGACACAGGTATCAAGATACCTGGCAGACGTAGAAAAAGAGGAATGGCCAGAACCAACAAAGATGGGAAGAGGAAAGGCCGATTGCCCAAAGGAAAAGGGGAGGTGGATCACTCACTTACTAATGGAGAGGTATCAAGCACAGGCAGATCTGGCAATGATACTCAACAATTGCTACAGGATTGGGATGATGAGGAAGATATGGAAGGTGTAAACGGGGAGGGAGCTGCTAATCGTAGAGAAGTTCCACGAAGTGTGGGCGATGTTCAGGAGGGTGAAGACTCTGATGATGCTTATAGTGATGATGGTGACTATCCACCCCCACAGCCTAATCATGAACGAAGGCCTATGCCTAAAGCTGCAGATATTAATTCGGCCTTTGATGCCTTATTGGCGGCTACTCCTTCCACTGTGGCATCATCGAGCCAGACTTCTAATTATGTGAACAATGATTCAGACAGTGATTACAGTGACTGGGAAAAGTATTATGATAAAGGCTCTGGATCTGATCCAGAAGATGAGAATGATGAAAGACCTGTTAGTGACATTAAGAGTATTTGTGAAGATGGTACAGAGAAGAACAATGCTGTGAAATCAGAACTTGATGATGAAAGTAATGCCGATGCTACTCTAAAAGATAGATCCATGCTTGGCTCTTCAAATTCTGATGTAAAGATTGAAACTGAAGTGAAAGAAGAAACAGAAATTGCAAGAGCTTCAGAAATTTGTACAGAACCGTTGAAGGAAGAAAATAGCACTGATAAACTGTCATTTGATGAATCTGTTGATAGAAAGTCACCATATTCAGAAGATATTCAACAACAGAAGACATGCAAAATCTTTGGCAAGCCAACAAAAGCTGCAAGTCCAAAGACTTCGGCTGATGTCTATGAATATGTTGATGAATATTGTGAATCATCACAGGACCCTTATGAAGGTCCAAAGAAACCGTACGAGTCTTTACAGAAATACAGATTGCTGCAAGAGTCACGTAAATCTCCTCCTGAAGTTCCAAAATCGTTCGATGATAGTGATATATCTCGGGAAAGCTTTGATGTTAAGTCTTCGTCAGAAGTAGAACTGCAAGAGATGAAAGATGAACCTGATTCGGAAGATGCCTCCAACTTGTGTGAGCTAAGTAAAGGTAAATCTAACCCTGAATGCGAGATGGAAATTCCTGCTGAGGAACCTAAAGGGTGTGAAAATTTACCCGATTATGTTTCGGATGATGATTATGCTGAAAACAGATGCGAAATTTCCGAAACACCACACTCTTCATCTTCCTCCAGACACCAACCCCATTCTGTGATAAGAAAACCTCTTGGTTATCATAAGAACCCTGGAGAATCTGATAGTTTCCCAAGAGAATGCACAAAAAATGTTACAGAATCATTAGAATATGACATTGATGAACCTTCTGCTAAGTTGCCAATGAAAATTAAATCCCATTCTCCAGAATCACACTCACCCACTTTACCTTTTGAGGATGATGATTCACTTGAGAGAAAAGAGTATATAAAACAAGAAGACCGAGATTTAAGCCAAAATAGATACGAGTCAGTGCCACATGACCTATCTGCTACAGAAGGTGAAATGCATGGTGCTCAAGAAGCTTCTGTACCTTTGTCATCAGATAACAGTGTTGAAGGATCAGATTCAGTTTCCAGAAAGGAGGAAGACTATGGAACATCTGTATCTAGCTTTATAGAACAAGAGATCAGTTGTGAAGAACCAAATTATCAGAGAGAATCAGAGAATACACCTAAACAAGATATTGACAGTAGAATGTCAGACCACTTTTCTGAAGCCCAGGATGAAGAACAGTCAAAGAAAGGTCAGGATGCTTCTCAGGACATCGATGATTTCACCAAGGATCTTGACCAACTAACACAAAACATTGACAGACTAACGCAAAATATAGAATCCAAATCTCCCGAACAGAGTGCTGCTGCAGTCCGAGAAAGGCTGCGTAAAAGTTTTGAAGGCTATGCGGAAGAGATAGAGAAAAGCGAGGGAATACACGAAGTGTTGAATCTTAGCACGCAGGACCGAACCAGGATGGATGCAAGTTCCGAGAGAAGTCATTTTGAACGTAGCACCAGTCACAGCAGAGAAAGAACAAGTTCAAAATCAGGGGACCATAATTCAGGAACTACTTACATGTTAGTTGCTGTAGATGACCACGGTAATACTGTACAAACTGTGCCTACCTCGTCCATGAGAGAAGGAGGAAGCAATTTAATGGCAATGGAAGCTACTTTGGAGGATGGTACAACCAGAACATTGTATGTTGATCCAGCACAACTTGGGCCAAATGTTGATCTAAATAATCTCATGTTACATATTGACACAAGTGGAGAAGAACATGTTATAATACCATCATCTGCATCTTCCTCTGAAATGCCCACTCATGAGGTTGGTATGTATGACACTCAAGCTCAGAGAAGGAGTTACTCTGATGACACTGCTTCAGACATGCCCACACATACCAGTGGCGACACTAGAAGCCATTTTGGCACTGAAAATTATGCAGAAAGAAAACCCTCCATTGAAGAACAAGACAGACTTACGTGAAAATATTTAGAGATTTTACCATATAATATTTAATTTTCTCTTTTCTTTTAAAGTCTTTGCAGCACTATTTTTACTGATATACGGTAGATAAAGCTCTATTTGTTTACATTAAATATCAGATGTACCCAAAAATGTAAGGTCATTTTTGTGTAAAAGAAGTAGCAAGAGTGTACATTAAATTTCATAGAATGTGATAGAATTTGGAACCTGTATAATAATAAAGCTTGTTATTTACGTTTTCAATTTTGTTATTAGAACATTTAGCAGCTTAATTGAGTATTGGCACTAGTTTATGTTCAGTTGGGATGAATTTTATATGTTTACTGCTGTTTTTTGGTGTAACCCAATTTAGAAATCGTAGTTTTTTCTTTACCTCACTTTTCGTAAAATTTATAGATATCTCCTTTAAAGAAGTGTGAATTCGTAGTTACAGGAAAGCATTCCAATGTTTGAGATATGGCCTTACTATACTGTGAGCAATTATTTGAGTCTAGAATCATGACAGAGATATTGTGTACATGAGGAAGATTTTTTTTTTTTCCTCAGTTTTTAGACTGGGGAAATAATATGTAGACAAACCTAAAAGGAGAAATCATTTAAGGTGTTCAGTTACCAGAGTAATGAAGATGTTGAGAGGTAACACTGAGTAACATCTGGAATTCATATTTTAAAATAAAATTTTACTTGTCTTTGATATTATAATAAGTTGTCTATACTATTAGGCAATTCTCGTTTTGACATAGCAATATTGCTGATCAAGACCTCCTTGTAAAATTTGTATGCAGGTTGGAAAATAAAAGAGAAAATATTGCAACTCACAAGACTTGCTGGATACTGAGAAATCTAAATAATGCATAATTCTATTTTAATGTTTTATTTACATATCAGTATTCTGAAAAGTAGGGCAGTTAGAAAATAAAATTCTTCTTAGGATTACTTTTGCATTTGGTACAAACTTGAAAATTAATGCAGTACATATTTTCAAGGTACTTTAAAAAGATTTAAAGCATTAACATGATTGTAGTTTGTAAGCTAGAGTATATACAAATATGCCTTAGTAAGTCATGCATTACACTTGAAGAATACTCTTATGCAGCAGTTCAATGAACACATTTTGTTATTACAAGTATTCTAGGGAATCCCTGAATATTTTATTCTGCTCACATTCTATGAAAACAATATAATGATTTTGCCACCATATCATTGTAGAATTATGCACCTTTGAAGAATAAATTATCCTCCATAATGTCAGCGTACTTAAAATTGTTTATTTAATAGAAATGAGAGCTGCAGTTACTTGACACAGCAGTCCTCACCTAGTCACAACTGAAAACTCCCACTTGTTTCAGAGTGAAACATCTTAAGTACTCAATCACTATTGAGGATGAGTTACTCTTACCCAGTTTATTGCCATCCTATTATAGTAATAAAAAGAAAGCTGCCTTTTTTATGTAAGAAGCAAATAATCTTGCAAAAACCCAGCGACTAAGCAGATGGTCTTGTCGCAATTCATGTTTCTGAAAAGGTTGTCATTTCGAAATTTAATTTGTTATTGACCTCGTCTCAAATGAGAAGCTTTGGACTGTACTACAAAGAATTCCTCAGACATGAAGATTTTCAGTATGGAACTTGAACAACAAATGCGGATTTGAGAATGTTTTCAAGAAATAATAGTGAACAGTATGTCCATATATGCAATTGGTTTGCTCTACTAAATAATTTGAAGTGCCTGCCCATGTTGTTCCCCTGTGTGGTATCTATACTGTACAGTGTGCAATTTATTTAACCCGCAACGTGATATAATCAAGTTTTAGAACGTGAAAATTCTTTGTAGACTATTTTTGTTTAATCTATGAAAAATTTATAGTTAAACTCTCGTGTTGGGGAGAATGAATTTTCCTTCAACATGCCTTTCCTGTCCATGTATATTTGAAGAAGCCTATTGTAGCAATGTTTTCTCGTGCCTGGGCCTCTATTGATGAGGGCAGTGTATTGCCTGTCCCAGAGTCACATACACAAAAAAAATATATATATGGGAAGGGATTGCCAAAAGCCCCCCCCCTCTATGCTCCATGTTCGTTACATCCTACATTACGTAGGAAATCTAAGTGTGGAACAGTTTCTCTTCCATCACCAAAATTTCTTTTTTTAAAGCTTGGTTATTAAAAATGATGTATGGAAATGCAGGCTTAATTTTACATGTATTTTTCCAATATTCATAGACTACAGCATGCCTCTGTAATTTCTTTGTAAAAAGGGGACCTCTTGGACTTCGTTTATAGTTTCATAGACTCATGCGGTAACTTGTTGCTAGCAGTGTTCTCCGTCCTCTATTTTCCCATTTGGTTTTTATTCCAGCTCTCTGAGTTTTCTTGCCATAATCCTGAAGTTGAGTGAATTCTCACTTTGTTTATTATAGACCAGCCCCCTGCTGGTATTCGATTGGTGTGGGATATATAAATCAAAATGCACCCTTGGCGCTTCGTGTTCTTTAAGAGGGAGAATGCATTCACTAATTCAGGCTTCTTTTTCTGTAGCTTTAAGAGATGTGAAAAGTTATTCAATAACTTGATTTGCATTTAGGTGAAAGTCGTTGTTTCCATTAGGTTATAACAAAATGCCTCATTACTCCTCTTCCAGTGGTAGCAGATAATTTTTTTTTTTTCAGTAGTATTTGAATGGTTGCCAACCTTACAAAGGAGACTGGAGCCCTTGTATATGGATTATTAGAATTGTTTATTATTATCCAAGTTGAAAAGAACCACATTTTTAGATATGTTATTTTCACCAAGATATGCCAGACACATCTGCTTTGTCATTCAATTGCATTAACTAGTATATTTGAAGGTGGAATTTTTTGTAGCAAACAAAATACTGTATTTACAAAATATAATAACAGGTTTTATTTAAGTGCAGTGTATTCATTGAAGTTTTGGTTAGTATTGAAATCGTTATCTTTGTGCAATAAGGACCCTCTCTGTGTCGTACAGTAAAACTTGTATTTATAATACCAGAGCGTGTATTGAGAAATTTATAAGTGCTGTTCAATGGAAATATTGATAATCAACAAATTATTTTTACTATATCTAAAATTATTTTTTAAATCTTGCCTATTTTTATTTTTCTTCATAAACAGGCTGTATATTTGTTCCTGTACAAGAAAATTATATTTATTATAGAGAGTTACAGAATTGTATTGTATCGGAAGATTTGTTTACATAGCAAATATATGTAGTAGTGTAATATACATGATGTGTTTTAAGCTTCATATTTTACACTGTTTTTTATGATGATAGTTCAAATTTTATTTGAGTGTGGTAAACAGTATCAAGCACTTACCGAATATATCAAATGTGACAAACATAATGCTACCTTTTGGTCAATTAAATCATATCTGGAGAACATTTTTCAACATTATTGCCTTATATATATATATATATATATATATATATATATATATATATATATATATATATATATATATTATATATATATATATATAAAATGCTGTATTTCATAGTTACTTTTGTCCATGTGTGCATCCACCTAATCGTGTGGAGATGACCATGCAAATTACATAATATTTAATTTGTAATATGCTTTTAACCTATATCTAACTGATTTGTTAGAATTTTTTCTACAATTATCATACTTAATGAGGTTTTTTTTTATTATAATAAGTCCATAAAACTTGTAAAGGTATTCTCCTACAAGAAGTTTTTATGATATATGGAATTATCTCATTGTAAGTAGTTTATAAAACTTTTCACTGGACTTGAAAAGATTTGTTGAGAAACTTTTGGATGAGTCCAAGCCGGTGACTAGGAAGTGAAATTATCCTGTAAACATTCTGTACATACTTGCTAATATAGTACCATAAGTTGTTTTACTTTAGTTATTTCTTAATGCTGCGTGATAGGTACATACTTCTTTTAATTTGTTCTTTTTTATCCTTCCGTTTAAGTTACCTTTCATATTACCTGGTCATTAGTTTTATCTCTTTAATATACGTGTCACCTGGATATATATGCAATGGTCATACACAGGTCTTAAGCTTTCATTAAGCTACTATTGAATTTCTCTTTCAAAAGTAATATAATGCTCATTATACACTAGTATAATACTGATTATTTTGTCACTTTTTCCATGTTCATGTGATATTTTTTGTTACTTTAACGTGTTGACACTTTCAGAAATCCCTCCGAACATGCGTAGTAGCAGTGCAGAGATGGGATATACATCAAATTCCCAAAGTGTAATCTTGCAAAGGTAATAATGATAATGTTTCATATTATCTATTTTTTTTTTTTTTTTCCCAGAGAAAGAGTTTCTCTTTGTACATACGGTATACAGTATAGCAATTTCTTAAGGTCTTGGGGAACATGCGTATCACAGTATACTTGAATTATATGTTTTATAATAATAGTTAGTAAAGAATGAACATCCATTTTCTTGTTTATCCACGATTTCCCTGATCATTTTGTTGAGTAGGATTTTTTGTTTCTTTTCTTTGCGCCATGTAGCGTGGCCTCTTTACAATACGAACCTCTAGGGTACTGTAGAAAGGGCTGTAAATGATGCAAAGGCTAATAAACACTTGTCATTTTCACTCATATCTTCTTTTATCCTTTGAATGTATACTTAATTTTTTATTTTAATAAAATGTTTGAAAGTTTTGCTGCGCAATCAGGTTAAACCCACTACTTTTCGAAGGAAAAAGGAATAACAATGATTGATGAATAAATATGCTTATTTTTACTTTTCTTGTATATCAAAGAGAATTTTTATCATAACTTCACAATAGATACTTAACATTTATACGTACACTCTGGCAAAATGTGTTATGAAGAAGTGTACTTATTAAATATATATATATATATATATATATATATATATATATATATATATATATATATATATATATATATATATATATTATATATATATATATTATATATATTATATATATATATAGACACACATACACAGGGGGGTCCTCAATTTACGTCAGAGTTCTGTTCCTGAAATGTTATGTAGCCCAAATTTCAGTGTAATTCGAAAACACCTAAATAAGCACCTATGCTAATGCAATAGTAAAGTTACTCCCTTTTTCATGCATATCACTATCTCTAATTTCACTTTCTCTGAGAGGGCTTTCCTTTTCTTCAAAGCACTGCCATCAGAAGAATCTGCTTTATGCTTTGGAGACATAATACAGGCCAAAATTATATTAAAAAAAAAAAAAAGGCAAAATAATATATGGAAGATGCATTTTAACCACGAAATATCGTAAATCGAGGACCCTCTTTTTATATATATATATATATATATATATATATATATATATATATATATATATATATATATATATATATATATATATATGAACTAGTTAAGTTCCAAAAGGCTGTTTGTAAGTTGTGTTTTGGTAAAAAAATACTGTACTGTACATAAATACACAGTACTCTGCAGTTCTTGTGCTAAAGACACTTTAACTACTATATAAAACATAGAGTATGCAGTTTCAATGAATTTCAATATTGTAATAATGCATTACAGTACAGTAAAACATTAATACATGGGTAGATGATGGGTAGGTTTTTTTATTTCTGATTGTAAGTAGGGGAGCCTCTATATATATATATATATATATATATATATATATATATATATATATATATATATATATATATATATATATATATATATATATATATATATACACACACTAGATTTTTCTTCTGAACCCAGCACAGTACTCTCATCTGCAATAATATATTTGTTAGCTGTGTTTCAAAATACCATGCAATTTTTTACATCTGTTAGCTATTTTGCAGCAAGGAAATACTTTAGATTAAGAGAGGAATTACCTACCTATCCCATTTAGTCTATTCATACAATGTAAGAGACACATGAGGTTAATGTAGTATTCCTTCCCTCAAGCAAGGAACCTTCAGTCACACTTGTTTGTTCGCACAACACCCTCTTACCTTATATATACTAATATCCTTAACGTCTTGAACTGATTTAATAAAAGCATATTCAAATTTTAAGGAACCTAATATATTCTCAAACCTGCTTCACTAAAGTGAATACACACTGATTAATTCATTATCATATTCTTAATTACTGTTATGGTCAGTGCAGATGGTCCTAAACTTACATTTCTATTTGAAACAATTCAAGCTTACAACAAAACTATTTTACAACTTATTTTCATTTTATGAATGTCATTGATGAAATGAAAAATATAATACATATGAAAATATAATTTGTTTAGCATTGTTCTTAGTACAATTTGCTGTACAATGCTTTATGCTACACATGTGCTTCAGTACTATATATTTTTTGACGTGACTATTTTGACTATTCGTCCTTGAAACTTGTATTCATAGTTGAGGACTACCCGTAGTATCGTTTGGTCTATTTTAGTTCTTCAGTTGTTTGAGGTCTTCCCTTATTTATTTTTGAATATGAATAGGTAACTTTTATTAGTTGTAGAAGTCTACCATACATGTTTTTAAGTAAGAGTTTCTCAAGTCAGTGCATGACAAATTAATGTTTGAATAGGAGTAGTATATCAAAACACATCCTTGCTCTCAAAACAATAGAAATCTTTATAATAGCAGATTAGTCTTAAATATATTACTCTTAAAAAAAATATATTAAACAAGTGTAAAGATTAGTAGTTTCTTTTAGTGTAGGCTATTTCAAATACACCTATTTTTGTTATGGAAAAATCCATTTAACAAATTTAATGGAAAATTACTATCAGAACAGTAGCCAAACTTTCAATACCAGTCGCAATTTCCCAAAACATTTGCAAGTATATTTGTATTATCCTTCAAATATTTACGTCTTAAATATGTTTATTGTCAGTAGTCTTCATGGATGTACTGTAGCTCATTTCTGAACCAGTTGAAGATATCCTTTAAATCATATCTCTTACCAAGTTGAAAGTAAAAAATGTTTCATGATGAAATTGGGTCACAATTTTATTAATATGGAGTTCATTGGGAAATCATTTAATTCCTCACAGTCTTGTGTATATATGAAAAAAATTATATCCCCGATGTTTGAACTGTTGTTGAAAACTTAGTAAATTTAGTCCTATATTGATAAACTCTGTCTTCTTAATAGCAATGTAGGCTTTTTATTTTAGCACCACTGCATTACTATTATGTGGGGTTTCTCATTTTGTCTCTTCTCTTGGTTTCAGACCTCAGGGGAGTATGCCAGGAGTGATAGAGTTGGGGAAAGCAGAGGGTCAAACTCAAATAGTGGCTAGCAATGACAAGATGAGAAGCCCCCTTAGTAATAGCGAGCAGCAGAGTATGATCCTTACTGAGGCATCCACAGAACAGATATGTGACTCTAAGCAGGGTTTTTCAAAGGAAGAGGTAGTTCTCATGAATAAGCAGGTAGTGATTGTGGATTCCACTCAGAGTATCAGTAGCGTAGAAGCAAATGTGGAGGAGAAAAAATTATCCCCTCGTGAGGGTGAAACAAAAAAAAGACCCATATATTCTGATAAAGTTGATTCTTTGGACCATATTCAGGGTCACAGTTCTTTGCAAAACTTAGCAGATTCCAGTAGCGCTCATTTAGAGTGCTACAGAAAGCCTCGTCACAAAGATTCAGGCCTACATGGGAATGGAGTGCTTGAACTTTCCAGTACTACTAATGAACCCTGTATAAATTCAGGGTATTCTAACACTGGCCAATCTTCTGTCATACAGGGAAACTTGCCAATTAAGTCCATTATGAAAAACAATAATCCATTGTCCAATAGGATGGGTAATGGTATGCAAAATAACGATGCAAAACCATCTCTAAACTATGCAGATGAATTGAAAATTAAATACTCGAGATCCTCAAACCTTGGAAATGGAAGTGATGCTGGATCTATAACTGAAGTTCATAATAAAGTAGAGAAAATTGCCACTGACAGTAGGAAGGAACCTGTACCCCAAGATAGTGGGAATGTCTGTGATGTAGAAGAGTCTGGGTTACAGGTCGCTGATCAAAGTAGTAATAAGAAAACAAGTTGTGTGAAAGAGATGCATGAGGTTTCAGATTCAGATGATGTAGTCACAAGTAGTGGAGTAAAGGTTGTTGAGGATGAAGAGTGTAATAATGCAGGGGTTGACCTCGAGGAATCAGGTGACAAGTACAATGCAAGTAATCGAAGTAAGAGTCATATTCATTACTGCAGTCTAGAATCTAGCACAAGTAAAGAAAGGAAACATGAGAGTGAGTCTGTTGTAGATGAATTGAATACACCTAGTAAAGATAAAGTAAGTAGAACTGAAGAGGAAATCAATGACGGTCGTTTTCTCAATAAAACAAACAACATTCTACAAGGTGAAGAGGAGGCAGCTATAGTTGTTCAATCTCCAAAAAGGAAAAGGGAACTTTCACTTCAAAAAAATAAGAGAAAGAAAGCAGAAAACCATCCTGCTGAAGAGGAGGAGGAAGAATTACCTGACCTCGCAGCCATTGTAAATGCAGGTAAGTTAACTTTCAAAAGGATGTGTATATATATTTTACCGTTGTGGTGCAGTGGTAGAGTCTAGGGCTGGTAATATACTGGCCCCAGGGTTGATTCTGGCCTGGGGTTAGCTGAGCTTTCTCTGTCTCATGTCATTACTGATTAGATTGGGGTTCAGTGTTTCCCTTTAGGTCTACTTGATTATGCAGCCATTACCTGGAGATAGCTGGGTTCACTTGATTTGAAAGAGGGAATAGGCTGTGACTGCATGGTGGGAATATATTCAGGCTCAAGTGCTATCACTGTCCCTTGCCTCTACCATTTTTAAGAGACATTTAAACTTGTAATATATATAATTGAACTTTACATAATGTTACTTACGTTGTTGTTGTTCCCTAAGCTGCCTGGTCGAATATAGGGGGTCCCCATATAACGTTAAGGTTGTATTCCTGACAGCTGACTTAAATTGAATTTCAACATTAGTCTAAATACACCTAAATTCAAACCTAGGTTCCCCACCAATGATAAAAATAAATGCTCTAAAAACAGAAAAATAATGTAAGTTCTTAGTCTAAGACATTAAAATAGTAAAACTACACTATGCAGTATTGTTTACCATTACTGCTGTGGTTGGCTTACATCTGCATAACAAGATAATTTCAGGCCTCATATCGAACTTTGGGTCCAACAGCTTAACACCAGCAAATGTGCATAAGGACAAGTGGGTAACACTTTTTTTTTTTCCTCCTCTTTCCCATTTTCACGGCATCAAGCAATCTATTTGCTCGCTCCTGAATCAACAGGAGGTTCACTGGGATGCTCTATCAATGCTTGTCATCCAGCCAAAGCTGGATGTACTTCGAGGCCATGTTGAAAGTATGCATCCGCAGCGAATGATCGCGATAATATGGCGGACGTGAGAGTGAGAGGCACAGCCTTTAAATGCAGTCTTATTGTTCTTACTGTGCTGCCCTTTTGGTTTCTCACTTTCTCCAAAATTTATATTTGGTAATTTTGTAAATAAATTATATCTAATTCCTTCAAATAACAAATACATAAATAAAGAAAATCATTAACTTGATTTATGTGTATACAACAATGTTGTGTGTATTCCTTTGCCAACCTCGACAAGCTTTTTCGCATAGAGATCTTATATACGGCTATGTATTTGGTAATTTTGTAAATTAATTAAGTTTTAAATCCTTCAAATAAACAAACATATAAATGAAACCAAAAACTTGATAGTGTATATGTATACAACAATGCCTTGTGACTGTTTGTCTGCCAACCTCAACACAAATTTTCGCTTAAAAATGATCATATTTCCGGGAATGTATCTGGTAATTTTATAAATAAATTAAGTCTAATTCCATCAAATAGCCGAATGCATGAGCAGAGAGATAAATAAAACCATTAACTTGATACAGTATATGTATGCTGTACAACAATGTCATGTGACTGTTTGTCTGCCAACCTTAACAAACTCTTTCGAATAAAGATCATGTATACAGCTATGTAGTTGGTAATTTTGTAAGTATATTAAGTCAAATTCTTGCAAATAACTAAATACATTAACAAATAAATAAATGATACCATGAACTTCATTCAATATATATGTATACAACTATGCCATGTGGCTTTTTCTGCTAACCTCAACGCAATTTTCGCTTAAGACAGATTGAATTTGCGGAAATGTATTTGGTAATTTTGTAAATAAATTAAGACTTATTCCTTCAAATAACCAAATAGATAAATAAAACCATTAACTTGATACAGTATATATGCATGCAGTACAACAATGTCGTGTGACTAGTCTTCTGCCAACTTCAACAAACTTTTTTGAATAAAGATAGTATTTACAGTTATGCATTTGGTACTTTTGTAAATAAATAAAATTAGTTTCCTTCAAATAACCAAATGCATTAATAAATAAATAAATAAAACCATTAACTTGATACAGTATATATGTATATAACAATGCATTGTGGCTATTCTAATACCAGGCTCATAAACTGTTAAGCGTGCTCGGTTAGAATTTACCGCACCAGCCAGGTAGGTCGAAAACTTAAATTTATTAAATATTTATTGGCCTCTGATGTAGAGGGGGAACGACGTAATTCGGAACAACATTCTACAAGGACCTTCTGTATAGTCCCTAAGGAAGGCCACTGCTGATCCCGGGCTCTCCCACAATGATATCAGGGAGTGTATGTTGCTGTTGTCATATGTGATTGTAAGCAGTACATTAGTACATAGTGTTTTTTATTTTATGAGGTGATGTGTTACATCTTGGGCAGGCATCATTAACTGAGTCATCCGGGCTTTTTGTGATATGTTACTGCCATAATTAAGAGTGTTTTCAGTTCATATTTGTTTAGAAATGTAATGGTTCATTCAGTACATTACAAATATATATACAGTATCTCCTTAATATCCGATCGCATTAAGCAGTAGAAGAGGGGTATGCGGGAGAACGAGCCTCTATCTGCAAACGTTTTGCCGCCTCCATATCAGCTGATGCGCTCTCGCACGCTTTTTTCTTGACAATATGCAAACCTTAATACAAACACAGTTAGAACAAGCAATAGATCTACTCAATATGCTGGGTAAAGAGACACTGAAGCACATGGCAGCTTGGTGGAAAAGTGCCTCCAAGGCGGTCGATTATTTACTAAGATTTTTTTTTTCTTTTCTTTTTTTTTTTTTCATGGGCATTATTCGTGTAATATATATTTTTTTTACTATCCTTTTTTGTGGGTGTTATTCCAATTTCACGGATTATAAATACGCGCAAAAGGCGAACTGGGTGTATACAGTGTTACCCCGGTTATTCGCGCTTCTTGGTTCGCGTTCTCACTCTATCGCGGATTTTTGGGGGGGATAAATTATTTTATTTTATGGGTATACGCAAAAATATTAAAATATCGAGAAAAATTTTTCGTTTCAATTGAAAAAAAAAATTCCATTATTTAATTGATAAAAAAAAAAATATTTCCCAGCCAACGAATAATAAAACAGTAAAAAAATAGTAAAAAACATAAATTTAGATAAACGTACGTACAGTATAACTCACAGTACAGGGTACTGCATCATGCGAAACAGTGTCCGATAGCGTACAATGTATTGGGGTCACAGCTACGTGAGCTAGCATATATATTTATATCAGAATGATGATCATCACCTCATTCACGGTAAGTTTACCTATCATGTACAAATGTATGTCACGTCATCATCACCATTCACCGTAATTTTATCTATCACTTTCATAAAAATTTACGTTTCGTGCTGTTATTTATCATGTAAAGGGTGTTTTGTTAACAGTGCAGGGAGGGTTTATACAGTTCATAAACGAAAAAATAATTTTAAATGAGTATGTGTGTCACGTCATCATCACCTCATTCATCGTAATTTTATCTATAACTTTCATAAAAATTTACGTTGCTTGTTGTTATTTATAATGTAAAGGGTGTTTTTTTAACAGTGCAGGGAGGGTTTATACAGTACGTAAACGAAAAAATAATTGTAAATGAGTATGTATGTCACGTCATTATCACCTCATTCACCTTAATTTTATCTATCACTTTCATAAAAATTTTCGTTGCTTGCTGTTATCTATAATGTTAAGGGTGTTTTTTTAACAGTGCAGGGAGGGTTTATACAGTACGTAAACGAAAAAATAATTGTAAATGAGTATGTATGTCACGTCATTATCACCTCATTCACCTTAATTTAATCTATCACTTTCATAAAAATTTATGTTGCTTGCTGTTATTTATAATGTAAAGGGTGTTTTTTTAACAGTGCAGGGAGGGTTTATACAGTGTAAACGTAAAAATATATTAAAATATATGTACATATAGGCGGATCCTACTTCGCGGATTTCCTGGTTCGCGCCGGGTCCCGGAACCGAACTACCGCGATAAGTGAGGCAACACTATATATATATATATATATATATATATATATATATATATATATATATATATATATATATATATATATATATATATATATATATGATATATATATATATATATATATATATATATATATATATATATATATATATATATATATATATATATATATATATATATATATATATATATATATATATATATATATATACTGTATATATATAATTACCTAATTGTGCTGACTGTAAAGAGTCCTATGGTCATAACTCCCCATCTCCTGGTCGGTTCCATGTTTGTACTCAGTGATAGCTATCATACTTGTCATTAAAATTATGAATTGAGTTAGCATTAACTACCTCATCGTTTAGCTAATTCCAGTCATCAGCTGCTTTTACACTAAAAAAGTACAGACGCTCCCTTACTTACAAGCAACCGAGTTACGGACATTCGCAGATACGAACAAAATCCTACACATTATCTACCCATGTGTTAATGTATGTATTACTGTGCTGTACTGTATTGGTACATTATTATTTCTATATTGAAATTCATCAATAATGTATTCTTTGTCTTAAACCTATGTACTGTACAGTACTGCATATGTATGTACTGTACAATAATTTTTTTTACCTAAACACAACTTACGAACCATTCTACTTACAAACAGACTTCAGGAACCTAACTCGTTCTTAAGTTGGGGAGTGTTTGGACTTCCTTACATTCTGCAAAGACGTTTTCTTTTGAAGCTTCAAACTATGATGCATAGTTCTAGAGTCAGCCATATCAAAATATCGATCCCTCTCCACTCTTTTATAACCATGAAGGAATTTAAAAACCATCATTATGTCCCCCTCATTCTTCTAGCTTTGAGTAATGGTAAGTCTAATTCCCTCAGCCTCTCCTCATAGCTGAGATTTCGTATTCCTGGCACCAGTTTCATGGTATGTCTTTGAATTTTTTCCCGCTGATTCCAAAAGGGGGCTTCATTTTCAAGCTTTGGCCTCACATAGCTTACATAAATATATCTGAACTTTTCCTTGTCAGTGTGTCTGAAAGCTACCCTTACATTTGCTAAGAAAGCATATGCTGCCTTAACTATGCCATTTATATGCATTTCTGAAGACAAATCTGCCAGTGTGTGTGTGTGTGTGTGTGTGTGTGTGTGTGTGTGAGATTACCTAATTGTGCTTACGGGAAAGAGCCCTATGCTAATAACTCGCCCATCTCTAGGTCGGTTCCATCTTTGTACTCGATGATAGTTATCATACTTGCCCTTAAAACTATGGATTGAGTTAGCATTAACTACTTCCTTGCGTAACAAATTCCAATCATCAACTACTCTTACTCTAAAAAAGTACTACCTTACATCCTGCAAAGAAATTTTCTCACGAATCTTCAAACTATGGCCTCTAGTTCTATAGCCAGCCATATCAAAATATCGATCCCTATTCACTCTGTCATATCCATGAAGGAATTTAAAAAGCATCACTATTTCCCCCTCATTCCTTTACCTCATGTGATGGTAAGTCTAATTCTCTCAGCCTTTCCTCATACCTGAGATCGCATATTTCTGGCACCAGTTTCATGGCATGTCTTTGAACTTTATCCAGCTTAAGTATGTACTTTTTACAAGTGTGGATTTCAAAAGGGGACTGCATATTCAAGCTTTGGCCTCACATAAGTTACATAAATATTTCTGATCATTTCCTTGTTAATGTGTCTGAAAGCTACCCTTACATTTGCTAAGAAAGCATATGCTGCCCTTACTATGCCTTTTATATGCATTTCCGGAGACAAATCTGCCAGTATGTGTGTGTAATTACCTAACTGTGCTTATGAGAAAAGCCCAACACTCGTAACTGCCCATCTCCTGGTCGGTTCCATTTTGTACTCCGTGATACTTTTCATACTTGTCCCTAAAAGTATGGATTGAGTTAGCATTAACTACCTCTCTGCTTAGCGAAATTCAATCATTAACTATTCTTGCACTAAAAAAGTACTTCCTTTACATCCTGCAAAGAAGGTTTCTTACGAAGGTTCAAGTTATGGCCTGTAGTTCTAGAGTCAGCCATATCAAAATATCAGTCCTTATCTGTTCATAACCATGAAGGAATTTAAAAACCGTTACTATACCCCCCCTCATTCTTGTAGCTTCAAGTGATGGTGTGTCTTATTCCCTCAGCCTCTCCTCAAAACTGAGATTGCGTATTTTTGGCACCAGTTTCGTGGCATGTCTTTGAACTTTTTCCAGCTTAAATATGTGCTTTTAAAGTGTGGATTCCAAAAGGGAGCTGCACATTCAAGCTTCGACCTTATATAGGGTACATAAATATTTCTGAACATTTCCTTGTTCTTGTGCCTGAAAGCTACCCTTAAATTTGCTAAGAAAGCATATGCTGCCCTTACTATGTCATTTATATGCATATCTGGAGGCAAATCTGCCACCAGTATGTTTACTCCTAGATCTTTCTCATTCTCTGTCTCTTGAAGTTCTGCTACTGCCATTGAGTCGTCAAGCTTGGGCCTTCTTGCACTTGTACCCATTCTCATTACCCTATATTTAGAAGTACTGTGTGCGTGTGATTACCTAATTGTAATTACCTAATTTCGCTTACGGGAAAAAACTCTCAGTTCGTAACTCCCCGTCTCCTGGTTGGTTCCATTTTTGTTCTCATTGATACTTATCATACTTGTCCTTAAGCTATGGATTGAGGTAGAATTAACTATCTCCTTGCTTACCAAATTCCATTTATCAAGTACTCTTTCACTAAAAAAGTACTTTCTTACATCCTGCAAAGCCATGATTGAGGTTGGGAGCAGCTGTAAGATGAACAAAAAGGCATTCAGAAAGAATGCATTCATTCCAAGCAAAGCAATTAGGTTTGAGGTTGGCTTCTTTCTTAGACCTTCAGTGGTGTAGTTGGTAATGCCTTGGTACAGTAATTATGTGTCTTAGGTTCGAGTCCCTGTCAAGGGGTAAAATATTGATGTTTTCACATATGTTAATGTGTTTATTTGATTATTATTGATGCCTGTATAGATCTGAAAATGAATTAATTGCAAAAACGAAGCCACGAGTGAAGTTGGGAGAATCTGTAATATGAATAATAAGGCATTTAGAGAGATTGCGTTCATTCCTAGCAAAGCAATTAGCTTTGAGGCTGGCTTCTTTCTTAGACCTTCATTGGTGTAGTTTGTAGCACCTTGGCACAGTAAATATGCATCTTAGGTTCGAGTCTTGGTCAAGGGGTAAAATATGATTCATGTTTTCACATATATAGTAGGAGTTTATAGATATGTTAGCTCCCATTTTTTCACTTTCTCTTACTCTCTCTACATAAAACTCGGAGCAAAGGTGTTTGGACCTTAGAGAGTGTTTTTTTATAATAGTGCTTTTCAATAAGATCAGTGAGAGATCTGACACGTTTATTTTCTGCTTTAGATCGATCACACACAGTCACAACATATCGTTTCATTTTAAGATCTCTTCATATCGGATTTCTGATGTGCATTGTCTCTTTAATGTGAGGCCGAGGAGCAGGTTATTTTTCTTATTACATTGGATATACAATTCTCTTGCCATTCATGACAGATATATGCCAAATTTTCTACTTGCAAATTAACATTTTGTTTAGAACATTATTAAGGATGTGATTGTTGTTGATCAGTGCTTCACTAAGTATGTCAGGGGAATATTATTTAAGACATGGAAATATTTTGAAAAGAGGTATCTTAAGCTTATTTAAGTTTAGAATAGCTATAGTAAGTTCATGCTATGCAACCAATCTGAAAACGACATTGGAATTGGATATACTTTCCACTTTATTTGTTATTAAAAGGCATTTTTGAGTTGCAGAATGAAGGATTTAATGTGTTGATTTTGTTCCTATTTGTGTTTACTTAACGTAATTGATCACTTTCATATTGTTATGTATTGAGACAAAGTTATGAAATTGTCAAGTAAATATATGGGTTCATGGCACACAGATATATCTGAATGTTTGCATGAACTGGAAGACGCTTTTGGTTGACGAAAAACACATCCTATAATGAAAGTTAGTGATCTCTAATAATGCACAGTAATCCACACCTTCAAGTCTTTCTAATTTTTCTAGACCTGTATTTATTTCTGGTGCACTGAAATAATTCCTCACATAAATACAGACTCCACCTCCACGCCCATGGTCATAACAAAATATTCTAAATCCTAGGATATTCACATGCTTATTTTCAGTTGTAGGAAGAAGCTGAATTTTGCTTAAACATAATATTTGTATGTTATAGTCATATACTAGCATTATTATGTCCTCAAAGTGAGCAAGAAATTACTGAGTGTTCACAGGCACCAGCAATGCATTATTACCATTCTTCAGGGGGTTGATAGTATCAGTGTAGTTTGCTTAAGTTGTTACGCGATGAATATGTCTTGATTCAAAATTTTCTTGGTACAGTGGGGAATTCATGTGCGTTGGTGGAATTTGGTGTCTGTACCAAGCATTGGATTGATACCATTGCTTCAAATGTGTTCCCAGGTATGGCCAGAAGTCCCCAACGTATGTGTGCAGAGATAAACATTTAAGGTTATAAGTGCCTTCTTTTCAGGAGAAGTCCCTCCTGCGCAGATGTTCATAAGACTTTGTGTTGTCTCCTGTATTCTTGCTGAGTAGGCACTTTTCTAAAAACTATTTGTTGTCTGTTCCAGTGTAGGTATTATTTGGAGTATGTTGTGGATAACATGGTTATATCTGTTGTTTACCCCCACGAAATGGCTGGAATATCGTTCCTATGGGCTACTGATTCTAAATGTACTGTATATAATCCTCCTTCAGGTATGAGTCAGGGTAGTGCTTTGACTCAGCCAGTCCTCTTACAAACGGTGTTTATTTGTTTTTATATTGGTAGAATTTGATATATTACATAGTTTTACATATAAAATGGTGCCCTTGAAATGTATAAAAATGTTATTATCTAATTAGTTACAATATAACATTGGCTGTTTTTAGAAGATACAGTATCGTTCTTTCATCAACAGAAAGACGGAAGCCTCGTTTAAATCAGGGCGACCTTGTATGGGTGAAGTATCGGAAAGACTGGTGGCCATCCTATATCAAAAATGCCTATCCAAAAGAGAGAAAATTCTCAATATATTTTATTGCGTGTGAGCAGAAATCTGGCATTAAAATTGGTACGAAAAATGTTCAGAAACTCTACATATTTGATGTTCCATCATTTGTGGTAAGTATCTCAAAATGTGTCATCTCAGTAAGCATTTGCAATATTGTAACTTCAATTTTTGTCTCCCCTTCACATTATAGGAGGGGAAGAGAAATATGGGAGTAAGCGTGGCATTTGCAATCTCTTTGAAGCTTTTCTTGCTGCTATGCAAGTGATATAAAAGGAGTAACAGTATGAAGTAACAGAACCTTTATCTGTTCTGCTACAATGATGCCCTCCGTTCTGCCTTGTTGAGTTTGCCATGGGTATGTTGTTCCAGATAGGTTCTTGATAAATTCATTGTATAATATATAAATTGTAAAAAAAAAAAAAAGAAATGTAGATATATATTATTGATATATTATTTCACAGAAAATGATTGTATTGCAAAAATGCTGTTTATCACATACAGTTTCCAGGGAACTTAAAATGTTTTGATGCTGCAGGCAGTCACATTTTGGATTATTGAAATGTATGTTTCTAATATATTACAGATGTAGATATGAATACTGCTATCACTACTCAAGAAATCATCCACATAGAGGCATGGGTAAACCCAGTGGATTTTATATGTAGAATACCTTGTAATCAGAGTTAACTGCATAGGTGATAATTCATATTCAAGCTACCATTGGAGATTCTGAGCAGCTCCATTGCTGTTACACTCATATTAATGACTATCACCTTCAAAAGTGGTTCCAAAGTGGCCGTCAATATATTCATTTCATTTTTGTTAGTTTTTTACCATTAGCGATCATCAAGCCACTATTGGAGAATCTTCTTATATCTGTAGTTAACATGCCATCATTTTCATCTTCCCCATCTTCAGAGTTGATGTTATAGTGTTCTCTGTGTATTAGTTCATCTTTTTGTTTAATTTGTGCAGCTGCTAATATAGGGAATGAACGCATTCCACTAATTGCTTTTTTGTTCATTTTACAATTTCTTCCCTACCTCACTTGTGGCTAGTTTTCACATTTAATTCAGATCCCATTCTATATAGGCATCAGCAGTGATCAAATAAATGCATTATTATATGTGAAAGTATGAAACATTTTACCCTTGGCTGGGATTCGAACCTAGGACACATCATGTTTACTCACTTTTGGCTAGTTTTCACATGTAATTCAAATCCCATGCTACATAGGCATCAGCAGTGATCAAATAAATGCATTATTATATGTGAAAGTATGAAACATTTTACCCTTGGCTGGGATTCGAACCTAGGACACATCATGAGTGTGCCAAGGCACTACTAACTACACCACCGAAGGCATATAAGAAGAAACAAACCTCTCAGCTAACTGCTAATCTAAGGAATGAATACATTCTACTGAATGGTTTTTTCTTAATTTTCCAGTTTCTTCTCAACCTCACTCGTGGCTTGTTTTTGTATTAACTCTATTCCCATGCTATATAGGCATCAACAGTGATCATGTACACACATTATTATATGTGAAAAGATGAAACATTTTCACCCTGGCCACAATATGAACCTAGTAGAATGTGTTCATTCCCTAGCTTATCAGTTAGCTGAGAGGTGTGTTTCTATTTTATGCCTTTGGTGGTGTAGTTGGTAGTGCCTTGGCACAATGATGATGTATTCTAGGTTCAGTCCTAGCCAGGGACAAAATATGTTTCCCGTTTTCACATATAGTAATGTGTTTATTTGATCATACATATATACATACACAACCATTGAAGTTGTGCATTGTTGGAGTAAGCTAGTACTCTAGGATGGGTAACTTTCTTGATACACAGATGTTGGAGCTTTTTATACTTAGTGGTGGGTGAAAAAGGTCATCCTGCTGGTATTCTATGCGTTTCATAAAAGCCAGAAGATCGGGGAGCAAAGGGCTGGCAGTCCCATTCTCCCTGATTTTTTTCCATGCCATGGAACAAGTAATGAAAAGGAGGAGGATGGTTATGATATGATGAAGCCCTTTGCTTCCCTTTTTCTTGTTCATATGTGCTATTATGCTTGCTTCAGTGGGATAAGACAATGTTTGAAATTGAAATAATGTTCATGTATTCTATCCTACAGAATCAGAACCAGGAAGGATTTTCTGCAGCGCTTCATCTTTGCAAACTGTATCACAAACTGAAAGGAGCAGGGAACACAATTTGTGCTCATGATTTCTTCAGTATGTCTCCTCAAGGTAAGATTAGACTTCAGTACTGTAAACATGAAGCCATCTATTTGGAATTTAATATGGGTAACCTTTGTGCTTAAATGTGAAATTGACATTAGTTTGATGATTTCCTGCACAGTATATCTTAAGTAAAGATGCTCCTTTACTTACAAACATTTGGAGATACGATGTATATAATGTGTGTGTGTGTATGAGAGAGCAAGAGATGAATAGTTATATGTGCTACCATCTTATAACAACAACGACACGTATGATACGTATGATAGAGAGTATGAATGAAAAGTTCTTTTCATTACCATCAGTTCAGTGTCTCTCTACAACAATAATAAAAGTAATAATAATAATAAATATAATAATAATAATAATAATAATAAAAATAATACATATGACAAGAGAGAGAGAGAGAAAATTCAGGCAACTTCTTACCAATCAACCTATCGTCATTTCAAAATGAATGGCCCATAGTGTAGCAGACATTGTCTAATTAGTATATATTAGCTAATCGTAATAAATATACCCGGTAATAATAATAATAATAATAATAATTATAATAATACACAAATGCATACATAATATATATAAGTTTGTCTAATACTGTGTACAGCACAATGTTGTGCTGTATTTATTATGCTATCAATATTCATTACAGTATCATTGCTATAACAACAACAATAATGATAATAATACATATGATATAAGAGAGAGAGAGAGAAAACTCAGGTGACTTCTTACCAGCCAACCGTCTTTTCAACATGAATGGCCTAAGTTCAGCAAACATAGTTTGTATTAAGTATTTATTGGATAATAATAATAATATACACATACATACTTAGGATACATGTGTGTGTGTATGTGTGTCTATTGCAGTGTACAGCACAATGCTGTGCTGTATTTCTTATGCTAATACTATTCATTATAGTATTATTGCTATAACAATATGAAGAGTAATAATGATAGTAATAATAATCATACGTATAAGAGAGAGATGGGAGTCAGGGGACTTCTTACCAGCCACCTGTTTCAACATGAATGGCCTAATGTTTAGCAAGCAGAGTCTTTAAAGAATCTATTAGATAATAATAACAGTAATAATCATAATGGATCAAGCTGACTTAATCCATGAGAGAGCGAGCGAGCGAGCAGCATCATCACTTTCTCTATATGTATGGAATCTGCTCAAATCTTTTCAAAGGTCATCACACATACACACACTCTCTCTCTCTCTCTCTCTCTCTCTCTCTCTCTCTCTCTCTCTCTCTCTCTCTCTCTCTCTCTCTCTCTCTCTCTCTCTCTCTCTCTCTCTCTCTCTCTCTCTCATATATATGTATATATATACACAATTGATTCGGTTTTACGTCACGAACTCCCTTTTCTACTAAGGGCTAGGATCGTTGCCTTCTTGCGAAGGACTTGTTTTGGCAAATGTAATCGTTACCCTGAGTGTATGACATAGGGGTTTTGCTCCTACGTTATATTATTATAATTATGGTAGCGTGGTTGGTGAAAATACGTAAGGATTTATATTCGTTTATTCTTATTTTAACATCTATGTACTCAGAGCTCCTATTACTACAGTTCCTGTTACGACTAATTCCTGAGTCCTACCCCCAAGAGGGGGAGGCTAACTCAGCTGTACTGTGTTAACTCTGCTGCTGGCAAGGCCCGGTCTCTAACTCTAACTAACTGTGCCTGCCCTGGGTGGTTCTTGAAATACCCCAAGGGCAGGGCGGGGCTTGACATCCAATCCTGCCAATGAAATCAAGTGACATCTAGTCCTGCAAATCAACGCCAGGTTCGAAGTGGAGTCCCTCCTATTTCCGGGGTCAGAGCGTGGCTATTGGGCATCTCTCCAGGGCATGTACATACGTACGGGCCACATGTTTGTGTTTCTTGTGGTTTAGGAAATGGCTAACTTCCTGGCCTTTCCTACCCTCTCCAGGTACTGGATGCCAGATCCTAAGTCTCATGGTTCCGGTCATATATCTCCTTGACACTTTCTACAAACATTGGCCGTACCGCAGAAAACAAGCCTCCCACATTAGTTCCAGGTGCCTAGCCATAAATCTTGGTGGTCCCATGGGAAACATGGTCTGCACCCAAAACTCAATAAAAGTGAGGGCATGTAATAAAATATCTGTGCCCTCGACCAACCGTTACCCCTCAAGATTTGTTACAAGTTTCAGATTCTGGCTTCAGCATGACGGAAGTCATACGACATCCCTCCCAACCAAAACTGAAATATCTCTTATTTCAGTCGAAGCATGGGCTAATTTTTCGAGAGCTCTTGGACGTATCCTAGCTAACATTAGTTTACAATAGAAATGGGGCCGAATTATTTAAGCTATTTTTTAAGAATTCCTATTTCTATGAATCCTATACAAATTACACAAACATAACATATATATAGTACTTCTACAGAAATCTGTAATACAAACATATTCTTATATCCAAACAAACATAACTTTAAACAATATAATTTCAGTGTGTAACTAATATCAAACATTAATTAAGATCAAAAGTCAGTTTAAATCAAAACATTAATTCATCTACTTCTCTCGTTTCTTTAAAAGACAAAATTGAGTTAATTACAGTAGAATTATGACTCATTTAGAACATTAGCAAACAATTAAGTAGAGTATTAGCATGTATAAACATGTAAAATGCAATAGACCATAACATCAATAGTAATTTCTATAAGAAACCTTATCTTATAATTTCTACTCTTATTGTTACTATGGGCATTAATTTATTTTAAAATTTGGCCTTAAAACTACTCCTGAAACAAAACATGTTTTACTGTGTGTAAAGTCGAAACATTTACTATTCGATATGCAATTACTATTCAGAGACCACTTAATATAAAAACTTAATGAACCTAAAGATTAAATCATAATTCAAATAATAATGATGCTAAAACAAAACACTAATATTATTTAAGCAGAAAAACAACTTATTAATCTTAGTGCAAATCATACAATTTATCCTCAAACAAAACATTTGTTACTTTCATATTATATTACTATTCAGAGACCAATGGATAGGAGAACTTAATGGACACAAAGATTAAATCATAATTCAAATAATAATAATGCTAAAACAAAACACTAATATTATTTAAGCAGAAAAACAACTTATTAATCTTAGTTCAAATCATACAATTTATCAACGGCACTTATTCAAAACTATATCTAAGGGAGACTCTGAGTTTTTCGCTTAAAATTATCTTAAAGCTAGTAAAACAAAAAAATAAAAATAAAAATAAAAATATTTTGTCTTTTAGCACAGTGGACAAAGACGGTGGGGACATTTTCTTTCCCATTTTTTCAGTTCTAATACGGGGGTAATTTTAATTAACTAATAAGGGATTTTTAAATACCCTTCTTTCTCTCTTCACTAAAGTTTGGACATGTATAGGGATTATTTCCTTGTTTCTGGGATTTCATCAAGATTACATGGTTTTTTAAAGTAGTTTAAAACTTTTATTTTTTAGGACTGTTCTCTCTTTCTAGGACGACTTTTGTTTTCTCTGTCTAGGACGACTTTTAATTTCTCTGTCTAGGACGACTTTTAATTTCTCTGTCTAGGACGACTTTTAATTTCTCTTTCTAGGACGACTTTTAATTTCTCTGTCTAGGACGACTTTTAATTTCTCTGTCTAGGACGACTTTTAATTTCTCTGTCTAGGACGACTTTTAATTTCTCTGTCTCTTGCTCATGAATTCTTGCTAGGTGCGATTCCACGGTTTCCCTCGGGGATTCATTTTTTTTCACTCCCTCGCCGTCCTTGCTGCAGGCCCAGGTTTGTTGCCATATCTCCGTTACTCGGATAGGCAAGACAAAAAGGAAGGATTCGGCACCTCTCTAATCCTTCCAGCCCGGCTTCCTCGTCCCGCCCTCGGCCGATCTTGACTAAGACCACCACGCAGGAGACCTGCAACGTCACAGCGATTCTCTTCCGTACGGCCATCCACACGTACCTTCGAAGCAGATCTCGGGATGAAAATTTGAACCTATGTCACTACTACAGTTGCAAGAAAGGTTCCCTATGACTTCTGGGTACCAACAATGGCCATACGTTGGTACTCGGAGGCTATACTTTGCCTCCCCTGCAACTGCAAGTAATTGCAATCTCTATTCAATGGGCACTAGGGACTTGTCTGAGCGGACAAAATCTAAAGACTTTTAGAACTTGCAGGTCGGGGCTGCCTAGGAATAGGGTGGTAATGGAAGGTATGTGTCTACACAACTAGATTATTATTCCAAGATACTTAGGGCTTAGCAACTGCTACATAGCATTACTCTACTATAAATGTCAAAAAGAACAATCATTAAAT
>JAXCGZ010015466.1:65000-72500 GCA_037179515.1 Halocaridina rubra | reverse complement strand
GTAGGGAATGAAGTGAGTGAGTGGTTTCCAGTAAGTGTGGGATTGAGACAGGGATGTGTGATGTCACCATGGCTGTTCAATTTGTATATTGATGGAGTCGTAAGAGAGGTGAATGAGCGAGCGAGTGGTCGAGGTTTAAGAATGGTAGATGGGGATGATAACGAATGGGAGCTAAATCAGTTGCTGTTTGCAGATGATACTGTGGTGGTGGCAGATTCAGAGGAGAAGCTGTGTCAGTTAGTGTCAGAATTTGAAATGGTGTGTGAGAGAAGGAAGTTGCGAGTGAATGTGGGAAAGAGTAAGGTTATGCGGTGTACAAGAAATGAGGATGGTGCTGGATTGAATGTTATGTTGAATGGAGAAACACTTGAGGAAGTTGATAAATTTAAGTATTTAGGCTCGGTTATAGCTGCAAATGGTGGAGTGGAAGCAGATGTTTGTCACAGAATGAATAATGGATGTAAAGTGTTGGGTGCGTTGAAAGGAGTGATGAAAAATAGAGTGTTGGAAATGAATGTTAATAATGTTTTATATGAGAAAGTGGTTGTGCCAACTGTTATGGGGTATGAAAGTAAGTGAGAGACGGAAACTAAATGTGTTTGAGATGAAATACCTGAGGAGAATGCTTGGTGTATCTCGGTTGGATAGGGTTAGGAATGAAGTGGTGAGAGCAAGAACGGGTGTGAGGAGAGAATTTGCAGCCAGAGTCGATATGAATGTTCTGAGATGGTTTGGCCGTGTGGGAAGGATGGATGAGGAAAGGCTGCTGAAAAAAGGTGATGCATGCGAGAGTTAATGGGTTAATTGCTAGAGGGAGGCCTAGGTTTGGGTGGATGGATGGAGTAAGGAGATCCCTGAATGATAGGAGGATGGATGTGGCACTCCAGCAGTGCCATCTGAATGGTCGCTAGCTCCCTCGTCATTGCCCATAAAGCAAAGTAATCCCCTTATTGTTTCTCTTATGATGTTGGATACCCCCCTATTAGGGGAGACAGCCAAGGTAGATAGGAATATATATATATATATATATATATATATATATATATATATATATATATATATATATATATATATATATAAATGCCTACATATCACTGTTTCAGCAAGTTCCCATAGTGACTGCATCCCTCCACCCGTTCCCCTTGCAGCATGCATTCACTGTATTTTTATATAAATGTCAAATTAGGTAGCTGCATGAGTAGTTTTGAAAAATGTAATTATTGAAGCAATTTGGAAAGACGCCAGCCAATCAGGTTGAAGCTGGTAAAAAGTAACCAATCCCGTTCACCTGGATTTTGGTACAGTATGTTGAATAGACGTAGGCCTGCTTACCAATCTGTATTTTAACATGTGATTTTTTTTCATATATTGCAGAGTGAGCGAACTATTGGCTTTAGTAAGTGTGACTTCTACCTGTATGTTATTTCTTCACACGAGTCATCTACAGTCCCAACTGGATGTTTACACCAATCACCTGGATGAGGGCTCACAGCATCACTCTGCTGCCGTAGGTAAATACATCAATGATATAATTTAACGATTCTTACCCAAGATTATATCCTAGTGTTAGCGCTTATGGGGATCATATTGCTTGCTATAATGTATTTCAAATTTGTACGCGTAATTAAAGATTGTAATATATATTTAAGTGTTGCATGCATTACGATCATTATATTTCTCAACTGTAATTATGTTAAAGAAATTAATTAGAACACTGAATTTGATCTTACTGTGAAATTATGAATTTTTTCAATCCGTTATTCTTCAATAATATGAAATTTTATTTTTTCACTCTATCTGCGCTTTATGTTAAGTATGTGTTAGCATTGCCTTGGCGAAGGAATTCATACATATTAAATTTCGCTGACAGATATTTAAAAGCTTTATTACCCAAGTTTATTGCTAACTTCAATTATATAATATTAATCTTTAATCTTTCTGAAGGTATTTTTTTTCTGTTAACATATTACAGATATAGTATTTTCGTTTTATTTAGTTTCCGCTTGTTTGTGAATAGTGTATTGTCATTCTATATGAAGATTATATATATATATATATATATATATATATATATATATATATATATATATATATATATATATATATATATATATATATATATATATATATTATGTCAACATTTACTGACTATCATTAACCTTGTTATTCTTACTCTTGTTATGTTTCTCGTTATCTTTATAAGGGTAATGTGTACAAAGATTGTAGACATTTTTATGCATCTCATAGGAAAACCATTACCCTTGAAATTTTAATGCTGAACTTTATGTAAGTTTTTGAATGCTTGGCACTGAATACCTACAGACATTATTTTTAAATATTTTGCTTGTTAGACATTGCTTGTGTATAATTTAATCTGAACTCCCCAGAGAGTACTTTTTAAATGCTCTATTCTGGAGTCCATTTCCCTTTGCATATTGATATAATGTTTGAGCATGTATCTCAGAACTCACTATAGACAGATGTTGCACATGTTTTGCTCTAAATTTTCCTTAGGCATAACTTTTAGATATTTTCCTGTAAAATCTTCATTAGCATATTACTTTTCAATATTTTCGTCTTAAATTCCCTATATGTGATATTATGCCCATAGACGTTAATTCTGAATATTTTCCTATGCAATTCCGTATATATTAGTTTTACATATTTTGCTGTGATCTCCGTCGATACTACTTAAAGATATTTGACACTCAAGTTTCTTCTAATTCCCAGGTTCATCAAGTAGATTTTTGAGCCGAGGGGATGAGGGTGTCAGCAATAGTGCCTCTAGAACAGGCGCAGGTGTCAGCAGTAGTATTTCTCATCACAAGCCTAAATATAGTGGATATAATTTGGAAGACTTTAGACATGTATGTACTGTATGTCTCTGTTGTCTCTTGTTACATATACTTCGTAACTGATAAGATGTTATATCTAGCTTACTGCATGTGGATATGATATTCAAAAACTTAATAAGTACAGGATGTTTAAGGTACATATTGAACAACAGGACTTAACCGTTGACAAATTCCATTGTTTTTTCATTGTCAGAGACCTAATTTGTCTTTTGATTACTTAGTGTCATTCTCCTTCTGTATTCTATTTTAGATTGTCAGTTATTCTTAAATCTTCAACTTTTAATTTGCAGCAAGAAAGAAAATAATCAATGATTAAATTAAGAGTGAAGTGTAATCATACCTCTTCTCCATTTATGTGGGGCATATTGTAGGTAAATATTCTTCTGCTTTAGCTTAATCTCCTTAATGTTGTTTCATGGCATCTAAATTACAGTTCATAATGTTCTTGGATAACTGTTTGGATTCCAGTATTACAAGGAAACATCTACCTGCTATTTATGCAAAGCAAAATATAAATGAAGGTTGTAGATGTGGCTTGCTCTATTAGATACTACATTCTTTTTGCCAAAGTATTCAACTCTACTCAAACGCCTTGTTCTATCAGGGAGGTGTACTTTTTGTATGTTAATTTAATTCTCCTGTTTTTCCAGATTGATCCAATGACTTTGAACAACACTGTGCACCACTCAAAGTTAACCCTTTTCTTCAATCGAGTGCCAAAAGTAGGAAGCCAGAGCACAATGGAGTTGCTTAGAGCGCTGAGTTATAAAAATGGTTTCACATTCCACAAAGATAGACCTCAAAAAGTGGAAAATATAAAACTCAGTGCTAGAGAACAGGTTGGTATTTAGTTTGAGTTGAGAAATATCAGTTTTAGGTAATGCTTCACCTTTTAGTTAGATTAAATTATTAAATGATTGTTAACCCAAGGTTAATATGCACACAGAAAATTAAGTATTATATTGAACTTCACTTTTTCAGTTTTATGGCTGTGAAAAGTTTTGATTTTTTTTTTTTTTTTTTTAGAAAAAGGAAGTCCTCCTGTAATTTGGTCAAAGAACACCTAGAATTAGCTAATATCTTCCCATAAGGAAGGGAAATATAATACAGTATTATATGGAACCCCTAATGGTACTTCAGTGACTTTGTGAGAAGTTGCATTCATTGCCTTTTAGGCAGCTACAGTAGTTGCTGTGTGACTTAGTCTTTTTGTGAAGGACACCTTCGTAAAAGCATTAGTAAAACTTCAATAATGCCCATTGTTTTCTAAAAGGTGGTAATTCATTAGTGGTTTGCTAGATCCAAGTAAGAGCATTTCTAAGTTGATCATGAAAACAGTATCTGTACCTATTTATGGTTGCGGGCTAGTCAGTTATTGAATTCCTGGGATGTAAACCATTCAGTCATAAAGACCCACAATTCCTATCCCCTCCTCAGCAAATCAAAACCTACTAGCTAAACCGCTCAGCTACAGAGGCAGCTATAGAAAAAAGAAACTCAATTGCTAATAATAAAGATTTTAAAGCTAGCAAGAAAACCCCTGTAAGAGAAGAAGAAAACTTCCTTACTAAGATGTCAAGTTAAACATGAAATATATAAGAAATGTCCTTCATACATGCAAAGGGTAAAAGCAATTACCTGTGATATATATAAATTGGCTGAACGGTCAGTGGGTGTCCTGACTTGGAAACAGTGTTACTTTGTGATGTAAGATGGTCCGAATATAGTCCTCCATATCTTTGGGTCCTCTGTACTTTGACTGTTTTTTCTGTTTGTCGTTTTCCTTTGTGTGACGTTACCTCATCTCTGCCTTGTCCTTAACCTTTTTCTTTTCCTTCGTCTTGTTATTTTCTCGTGCCCGGGCATTTATTGATGAGGGCAGTTTCTGCCTGTCCGGTGTCACACATAAATATTTTTTTTAATAAAATTGAAGTTGTGCTTTTTGTAGAAGTATAGATTTCTTCTGAACCGCTGTAAGTTATCCTAGTTTCATATCTGGAATATATTCTGTTATAGATATTCTGGAAGTCTTGCAGTATATTAGAAGATACTGTACAAGAAATAGGTAAGATTCTTTAAGAACTGAGGAAAATTTTTTCTAGGAGGCATGACAAACCAGCTTGGCTCAATGAAAGATTAGGTAGTTTAAGCAGCCCTGACATATATATACAAGCTCCTTGTCTGGCAAGTACATTAATTACTCGGAAACAAGAAAATAGCACATAGACAGCTTTGAGAATTTGGATTAATACCAACTCTTAGCAATGCAAAGTAACTCATTGTCTCCTACCTTCCTACTTTCTGTACACCTTAGATAAAGGAAAGGATTCCATATGGTAAAGGGACAAAAAGACTTAAAAACTACTCACCCCTGCGGGAGGGAGGATAGAATACTTCCTCTGTGTTCCCTGCGCATTGTAAGAGTCTACTAATGGGGTCGAACAAGGGGACTGGGAATCCCCTCCTATGTATCTTATCGTCCTAAAGAGTCCGAGTATTTTGTCTTTACTCAGCCACTCTCCTTATAAAGGAAAATAGGCTCATGTATATAGATAGAAAAATATTTTTTAGTAGCACACTGTCAAAAGATATAAAGAATTCAAAGAGAAATTACTGACAGACTTTATGTAAATTAGGGATTTTTTATAATTCTTCAAACCACCTTTTTGGAACGCCATATATGGTATTCCAGTGAGATCACATGAATCTGCTCTTTGATAAATACTTCCATTTATTTGGACATTTTAAGACCAAGCTTACTCCCTTGCAAAGACAACTACTTTATATAGTTTTGGTATGATATTAATGGCAATATATATATATATATATATATATATATATATATATATATATATATATATATATATATATATATATATATATATATATATATATATATATATATATATATATATATATATATATATATATCCAGATAAACACATTACATATGTGAAAAAAAAAATTATTCATATATATATCTATATATATATTTATATATATATATATATATATATATATATATATATATATATATATATATATATATATATATATATATATATATATATATATATCTGGGTCTTCTGTACTTTGACTGTTTCCTTCTATCTGTCGTTTTCCTTTGTGTGACATTACCTCATCTCTGCCTTGCCCTTAACCTTTTTCTTTTCCTTCGTCTTGGTATTTTCTCGTGCCCGGGCCTTTGTTGATGAGGGCAGTTTCTGCCTGTCCCGGTGTCACACTCTTAAAAAAAAATTATATATATATATATATATATATATATATATATATATATATATATATATATATATATATATATATATATATATATATATATATATATATATATATATATATATATATATATATATATATATATATATATATAGATATATATATATAGATATATATATATAGATATATATATATATATATATATATATATATATATATATATATATATATATATATATATATATATATATATATATATATATATATATATATATATATATATATATATATATATATATATATATATATATATATTTTTTTTTTTTTTTTTTTAAGAGTGTGCCACCGGGACAGGCAGAAACTGCCCTCATCAACAAAGGCCCGGGCACGAGAAAATACCAAGACGAAGGAAAAGAAAAAGGTTAAGGGCAAGGCAGAGATGAGGTAATGTCACATAAAGGAAAACGACAGACAGAAAAAAACAGTCAAAGTAAAGAGGACCCAGAGATATGGAGGACTAGGCTCTGAGATGACGATAGATCTGCTTTTTGAAGGATGAAAGGTCATAAGAATTAGGAAAGACAGAAGGAGGAAGAGAGTTCCAGAGTCTGGAGAGAGATGGGAAGAAGCAGTCACTGCACCGACCAATCCGCGAGCTACAAATCTCCACACAGTACCTGTGAGATGAGGCTGCTTGGCGAGTGTTACGCGGCCTCGGCAGTGGAGGAGGGATGCAACTCGCCAACTCATCAGAGCAGCGATGGAAGTAGTAACGATAGAAAAGCGAAAGGGAAGATACCTTACGGCGAAGAGAGAGAGAATCCAGGTTAGAAGTAAGAGAAGGATCATTAATGAGTCTGACTGCCTTAGATTCAACCCTATCAAGAAGATAAGTAAAGGAAGAAGCACCCCAGATGTGTGAGCAGTATTCTAAGCAGGGGTGGATAAGACCTTTGTAAATTTTAAGTAACTGCAATGAGGAAAAGTAATAACGAAAACGAAACAAAACCCCCAATTTTTTGGATGAAGATTTAGAAATTTGGATTATGTGATTCCTCCAAGACAAGTTTGAGGCTATATGGATTCCTAATATATTGATAGAGTTAATAGGGTAAATTTCATTAGTTTCGAAGACAATAGGGTTATCAGGAGGAGGAGAAGATAAAGAGATAGCCAGAAACTGTGTCTTGGAGGCATTGATTTTAACTAAATTTGGAGTGCCCCATTCAGATACTCTCTGCAAATCGGAGTTAAGAGTAGAAGAAAGAGTGATATGAGATTGATTACGAGTAACAGATGAAGGTTGTGAAGAAAAGGCAGAGGAAAAGTGAAGGGTAGAATCATCAGCAAAGGCATGAAGAAGAGAGGAAGATGGGGATTGTAGAAGATCATTGATGAAGAGAAGGAA
>JAXCGZ010015466.1:50000-52500 GCA_037179515.1 Halocaridina rubra | reverse complement strand
TATTGGGTTTGATCAGTTCATTGTAGTCTCCTCAGTTGTGAGGCTAGTTTATTTCTTGGATTAGTTTTGGTTTGGGGTGGGTCTGCTCTTTTCTGTCTGCTTATTTGTGCCTTCTATTTTTTTTTTTTTTTTGGTGTCTTTCTGTGTGAGGTGTTTGACTCCTTTGAGTGGTTGGCATTTCTTCATTGGATTGTAGTTCTTTTATGTCGTGCCCGGACAGTGTCGAAAGACAAAATGTCAAAGCTTTAGCTTAGATTAGGTTAGGTTCTTTCGACACTTTGACCTTCGACATTTTGTCTTTCGACACTTTGGCTTTCGACACTCTGTCCTACTACCCTTTTATGTATGCCCATCCTTTTATTGCTGGGGCTGCAGTGCTTCTATTTGCCACTATTGGCTTGGTTTTGTCTGCATACTTTCCAGTGTGCCTTAGTTTAATATGGATCCTTGGTGATGATGTGTCAGGATTTTGGGGCCATTTTTTTAAGGTGCTTGACACATTTTTGAGGAGGAGTTGTGTTTTCCTCTTCAGCATGTCATACGTTATTGTCTTCCTTTTTATGGTGATAATGTGATTCTTGACAAGTTGCAATAAAGGATTTATACAATCTCTCTACTGATATAGTCTCTCATATTCGTTGCATCTTCATATGCTCTCACCTATTTATAACTATTCCATGCTTGAATTAGCTCTTATTTAGCCATTATTAATAGTCTCTGACAGTGCTGACCCTTCTTGTGTCATAAAATTAATATTAGCACAGTACTGAATCTTTTGTATTTATCTCTGTTATATACTTAGCCAACTTCCGAAATGAATAACTCTGAAAAGTTCCTTTACATAGACCTGTCAGGATGAAGAGAGCATAAAATATGCAGTGTTTTCCATTTTCCATATTATTTATCCTTGCAATCTGTAAGCCTCATGAGCATTTATTATTTTCTCGTTTTTCATATATTTCTTTGCATTCCAGTTTCAATTTGACTCAACCCATATATGTGAACATGGTTCGTGATCCTGTAGAAAGAGTGATATCGTGGTATTACTACGTCCGTGCCCCTTGGTATTTTGTAGAACGAAAGCAAGCTTTTCCAGAATTGCCTCTTCCTTCAGCAATGTGGTTGAGGAAGGTAATTAGATCTTTTTAGATTTCATTGCCATGTATTAAAGAATATTTCATATGAATTTATTGGGAGAATAGCACTATTATGGAGTAATGGCAGATGCTTTACAATTATTATTGTTTCAGGATTATGAAACTTGTGTCTTAACAAAAGATCGTGAGTGTCAATATCGAGAGGGAGATGTAAGGCCTGATTTTGCTCAACTCACAGAATTCTTTTGTGGTCAAGAAGAAAAGTGCACGTAAGCTCATTTACTATTGTAATGTATAGAACACTGCATACCTGTAGTACATAAAATATCCCATTGATTCATATGCATGTTGTTCAGATCTGTACCATTCCATACCAGCAAGGGTTATATAACTATCTGAATGCCACTATGTTCATATTACAGATTCCCCAACCTCACTCGTGGCTTCATTTTCGCGTTTAATTCAATTCCCAATCTCATTCGGGCCATGAAATAACCAAATAAGCACATTACATATGTGAAAACATGAATCATTTTTTCCCCGACCGGGACTCGAACCTAGGACTTATAATTACTAAGTCAAGGCGCTACCAACTACTCACCACAGAAGGTTAATAGGAATCCAACCTTATAGCTTATATCTGCTATACTTAGGAATGAACGCATTCTATCTGAATGCCACTATGTTCATATCACAGATTCCCCAACCTCACTCGTGGCTTCATTTTCGCGTTTAATTCAATTCCCAATCTCATTCGGGCCATGAAATAACCAAATAAGCACATTACATATGTGAAAACATGAATAATTTTTTACCCCGACCGGGACTCGAACCTAGGACTTATAATTACTAAGTCAAGGCGCTAGCAACTACACACCACAGAAGGTTAAAAGGATATCCGACCTTATAGCTTATATCTGCTATACTGAGGAATAAACGCATTGTATCTGAATGCCAATATGTTCATATTACAGATTCCCCAACCCCACTCATAGCTTCATTTTCGCATTTAATTCAATTCCCAATCTCATTTGGGCCATGAAATAACCATATAAGCACATTACATATGTGAAAACATGAATCATTTTTTACCCCGACCGGGACTCGAACCTTGGACTTACAATTACTAAGTCAAGGCGCTACCAACTACACACCACAGAAGGTTAAAAGGAATCCAACCTTATAGCTTATATCTGCTGTACTTAGGAGTCTGTAATATGAACATAGTGGCATTCAGATAGAATGCGTTCATTCCTAAGTATAGCAGATATAAGCTATAAGGTTGGATTCCTTTTAACCTTCTGTGGTGTGTAGTTGGTAGCGCCTTGACTTAGTAATCATAAGTCCTAGGTTCGAGTCCCGGTCGGGGTAAAAAATGATTCATGTTTTCACATATGTAATGT
>JAXCGZ010015466.1:37500-40000 GCA_037179515.1 Halocaridina rubra | reverse complement strand
ACTCTATCATAACCATGAAGGAATTTAAAGACGGTCACCATATCCCCCCTTACTCTTCTAGCTTCGAGTGATGGCAAGTCTAATTCCCTCAGCCTCTCATCATAACCGAGATTGCGTATTTCTGGCACCAGTTTCGTGGCATGTCTTTGAACTTTTTCAAGCTTAGCTATGTGCTTTTTCAAGTGCGGATTCCAAAAGGGGGCTGCATATTCGAGTTTTGGCCTCACATAGGTGAGGCCAATGTGTGTGTGCATGTGTCTGCATATATATATGCAGGTATGTGCACATATATATGTGTATGCTTGTATGTGTGAATCATCATTCTCATAACAGTTACCATAACTGTTGTTGTGACACTGGTGATTGTTACTGTACTCATTACTTTTGTGATTATTACTGTAATTCTTGTTATCAAGGCCCTAATTATGCGTTCTGATCTTTTCATGCATTACAAAATCTTAACTTTCAATATTCATTCTTTGAAGAAAAGATTTGTGGATATTTTGCACTATGTTAAAAAAGAGAAACCAACATTTGTATGTCTGCAAGAAAGTTTGCACTCTCATCAGTTGTGCAACATAAGAGGCTATTCCAAATATTCGCTTGATAGTAAGCAAGGCCTCACCACTTATATTAGTAACTGCATTCCCCATCAGTTAATCGAAACCAGCACTAATCCAAGTAATGATGGTGAGGATAACAAGAATGTCACATATATGCTTTTCAAAATAAATGTCAAAACCAATCCTTTTTATGTTTGTAATACATATATTGGAACTGATGCCTTCAATGAAGCAAAATTACCACATCCCCTTATGTATGAGAACATTATATTCGCTGGAGATTTTAATGCAAGGCACAAAGAATTTGCAGAAACATCTGATAACATCTGTAATTACAATGGCAGACGGCTCTATGAGTTTATTAGTGATAACAATTTTACCTTACTAGGACCACGTTTGCGTACCCACCTTAGAGGTGGTAGACTAGACTACATATTTTATCATGGTTTAGAATATGGGAAAGACTTTACTTGCAGAAGAATAGACGATCTATTGTCTGACCATTTTGCACTTGAGAGCACATTCCTACTCGATTCCGGCATTTGTCAAGCACATAAACGAAAGCAGATAAATATTCCTATTGAATTCGTTGCCCCTTTTCGCTCTTTTATGGCTTCTACATTTGAAAATATAGATATTCAGACCATTACAGGCCAAGAAATCTATGATCTCTTAATAGAACGGATATATTTATTCCATAGAACTTACATACACAAGCCTAAACACAAGGCAATCAAGAAGAAAAACAATTGGACAGAAGATAACAAGCTAAACACATTTAAAAAACAGGTAGACAGTGCAGTTGATATGTATAAAAGGGACAACAATGCAACCACTCTTGAAAATCTGCTACTTACTCTACGAGAGTACCGTGAGCTTAAAAGTGATGTCCGAATTAAGCACTTTCAAAACTTCCTACAGTCTATCAATGCTCATACGAGTAGTTCTAAAATCTGGCAGTCAATTAATGCTCTGGTTGGCAAAAACATCAGTGTGTCACAAACAAATGATTCCCAAACTCTTGCTGAAGAACTTCTCTTACAATACTCTAAGACATCTTCCTTTGAAAACCTTCCTTGCGATATTCAACAACGATTAAGAAATCTTGACTTTGAAAGAATGATGAACATAGAATTATCCTGTGCAAGAACAATGGAAGAGGACAGATTCATTGACTACATAACCAAAAATGAGTTGGACTTTGCTCTCTCCCATGGGAAGAGCACCTCTCCGGGTGAGGATGGCATTACGTACCAAGTAATCCGAGATCTTAATGATGATATTTGTAATGGTATTAATCCAATTCAGTTTTTATTCAGCACTATTTATAATGAGGGCACACTTCCAGAACAATGGAAAAAAAGCCATTATTATTCCAATTCCAAAAAAAGAAAGTACAAAATTAAGACCTATCTCTCTGACATCCTGCTTCTGCAAAGCCTTTGAGAGAGTCATTCTTAACAGACTTGATTTCACACTCGAGGGAAAATTATCAAATAATTTGTATGGATTTATGAAAGGAAAAAGTACCAAAGACTGTTTTGTAGAATTTATGAATGTTGAGCACTGCTCTGAAGTCACTGTTTTTCTAGATTTGCAAAATGCCTTTGATATTGCAAACAGAACCGTTATTTTGGATCATTTAGCAACTTTAGGGGTCAAAGGTAAACTACTGCAACTAATTAGATGCTACCTAAGTAGTCGAACCTCTAAAGTGTACTATAAAGGATATCTTACTTCCAGTGAAAAGGAATTTACACTGGGAACTCCTCAGGGAGGAGTTCTGTCTCCCCTTCTCTTTAACATCTTAATGGATAAGCTTCTCAAGTCTCTCAGACTACCAAATGATGAATGCACCATCATATGTTATGCAGACGACATATGTATAAGGGCACCTTCTGCCAGTGATATGCAAATAATACTTAATGAATTTTCTC
>JAXCGZ010015466.1:0-27500 GCA_037179515.1 Halocaridina rubra | reverse complement strand
TAAGGTTGGATTCCTTTTAAACCTTCTGTGGTGTGTAGTTGGTAGCGCCTTGACTTAGTAATTATATATATATATATATATACATATATATATATATATATATATATATATATATATATATATATATATATATATATATATATATATATATATATATATATATATATATATATATATATGAGTCCTTGTGTAATGTCATTCCGAGTTACATTGTTATGCCGTTACATCATGTTTCCAGTGGAAGAAGACTTAATGTCATCAACTTTTCTTCTTAAAAAAGGGAGCACTAAGCCTTCGTATCTGAGCAGTGCAGCTATTCCAAGCTGTAATAAAAGCAGTGAGAGCTAAATCAGAAGGAGAGGCTTGGTATGACCAGTATGCTTGAATGCTAGCCTGAATAGCCTTGGTCTTGGTAACTATTAGGTTTACCTTATCAAGGTTGTGGGACCGAAAGCAGTAGTAACACCGAGGGAAGTCAAATCGAAAGTTACGCAAACCATCATGGTGGATATGCTCAAAGTGCCAAAGGCGGTACTGAACAGGATGAATTTATGTAGGGGTGGGGGGGGGGCGAAAATGGAAGAGACTGATCTTAGAATTACGAATATGAGTAATTTGAAGGATTAAGAGGGGGAAAAAAAGGTCAAGAGTGTTAGCTGCATGATTTCGGAGAATGGGAGCACGAGTAGGATGTTTGATTATCTGCTCCAGATCTTGAACAACTGAGAAAGAAAGGGCCTCACCTTTTCTCACACCGGTGCTGTGTGCACTGAAGTTCCCAATATACAGAACTTCAGCATGTGGGTGAGAAGATAACAATGACTCATGGGCAGAGGACAGGTATTCAAAGAAAGACAGAAAGCAGAGATAAGAACAAAAATTACACCACCCCCACAGATTTTCAGAGTTCATGGGCCAGTATTAGAGAACATCATCTGTTCAGCCACAGAGATATGCAAAGTGTTTATGGAGTTAGATGCATAAAAAACTACAGGTCCTGATGATGTATCCCCTTATGTACATTAGAAATATGTTGAACCAATATCGGTGATGCTATGCATCATATTTGAAAAGTCAGTGGAATTTGGGGAGATTCAAAGATGCTGGAGACAGAGTGACTGTGGTACCTATCTTCAGAAAGGGAAAGATGTATACAGCTCTTAACAATAGGCTTGTATCCTTGACCAGCACAGTTGGCAAAGTTATGGAGAAACTACTAATATTTTCCTTTGCTTCTGCTACTGTTTTCCAAACTCCACCGAGTTTGTGTCTTTCTTTGAATATCTGACCTCGTGCCATGAGTCCTTGCTATTTTCTCACCCACATGCCAAATTCTCTATAATTGGAGACTTCAATGTACACCACAGTGAGTGGCTTAATTCTTCTTACACTGATGTGGGAGGAAGTGAGGCCCTTGCTTTCTCTTTTACTCACGATCTGGAGCATATTATCAAATATCCTGCTCGTGTTCCTGATCGTCACAAACATGCAGCAAACACTCTTGGCCTATTTCTTACTTCTAACCCTTGAAACTACTCTTATTCTGTTCTTTCCCCTCTTGGTAAATCTCACCACTCTATGACCTGAGTCTCTTCCATTTTCGCTCCCTCTCCACCACTCCCTCCTACTCAGCGCTGCTTTTGGCACTTTGAGCGTACCCAGCATGAAAATTTGAGTAACTTCCTCTTTGACTTCCCATGGGATGACTACCACTTTCGGTCCCGCAACCCTGATCAGGTAGCTCTAAAAGTTGCCGAGATTATGACCGCGGGAATGGAGGCGTACATCCCCTCTTCTACAAAACCTTTCTCTCCCCCTAAACCTTGGTTTGACCGTGCCTGCTCCATGGCTATCCAGGCCAGGAATCGGGCATACCGATCTTACCAAGCCTCTCCTTCCGATTTAACTCATTCTGCCTTTATTGTTGCTAGGAATCGCTGTACTGCTCAGATTCGAAGGTCTAAGGCTTCCTTTATAAGAAGGAAAGTTGATGACCTTAACTCCTCTCCCACTGACAATGCTTCTGGTCCTTAGCCTAAACCCCCTCCAAAAACTTCTGTAACTCAAGCTTTCCCCCTCTCATTTGTTCTGATGCTTCTATAGCTTGCTTTCCGACTGACAAAGCCACTCTCTTTGGCTCTCATTTTTCTTCCAACTCTTCTATAAACGATTCCAGTGCACCTGTTCCTCAATCTTTACTCCTCTCTAACCCTATGCCCTCCATTATCCTTTCTTCACACAAAGTTCATAAGGTTCTTCTCTCGCTAAAGACGAACAAGGCATCTGGTCCTGATGGTATCCCTGCAAAGTTCCTTAAGGAGTTTGCAGATGAACTGGCTCCCGTGCTTTGCCGTCTTTTTGCCTCATTCTGTCAACCAGTATCCATCCTTCTTCTTGGAAGCATGCTCTAGTTCAACCTGTTCCTAAGAAGGGTGACCGCTCTATTCCTTCAAACTACCGACCTATTGCCCTAACCTCCTCTATTGCTAAAGTTTTCGAAACTTTGCTCAGTGCTCACTTCTTGAAACGCCTTGAATCTAACTCGCTTATCTCCGATCACCAGTACGGCTTCCGCGAGGCAAGATCCATTGTTGACCTCCTGTCCTATCTTACTCATGTAAGGTCACCTTCTCTGAGGAACTATGGGGAATCCTTTGTTGTTGCCCTTGATATCTCTAAGGCTTTTGACAGAGTCTGGCACAAGGCTCTATTGGCCAAACTCCCTGCCTATGGCTTTACCCCTTCTCTCTGTTCTCTGATTTCCAGTTTTCTCTCTGGCCGTTTTATATCTGTAGTTGTTGATGGTGCGACATCTAGCCCTTTCTCTCTTACCGGTGGTGTTCCACAGGGCACTGTTCTTTCACCTACTCAGTTCCTTCTCTTCATCAATGATCTTCTACAATCCCCATCTTCCCCTCTACTTCATGCCTTTCCTGATGATTCTACCCTTCACTTTTCCTCGACCTTTTCTTCACAACTTTCATTTGTTATTCGCAATCAGTCTCGTATCACTCTCTCTTCTACTCTCAGCTCCGATTTGCAGAGGGTATCTGAATGGGGCACTCAAAATTTAGTTAAATTCAATGCCTCCAAGACACAATTTCTGGCTATCTCTTCATCTTCTCCTCGTGATAACCCTATTGTCTTCGAAACTAACGAAATTTACCTTCTTAATTCTATCAACATATTAGGAATTTATATAACCTCTAACTTGTCTTGGAGGAATCACATAATCCAAATTTCTAAATCTTCATCCAAAAAATTGTTGGATTAGTTTTGTTTCTGTCATTACTTTTCCTTTTTTATAGTTACTTAAAATTTATAAAGGTCTTATCCATCCCTGCTTATTATACTGCTCACATATCTGGGGTGCTTCCTATTATACTTATCTTCTTGATAGGGTTGAATCTAAGGCAGTCAGACTCATTAATGATCCTTCTCTTACTTTTAATCTAGATTCTCTTTCTCTTCGCCATAAGGTATCTTCCCTTTCTCTTTTCTATCGCTACTACATCCATCGCTGCTATGATGAGTTGGCGAGTTGCATCCCTCCCCCACTTCCAAGGCCGCGTAACACTCGCCAAGCGGCCTCATCTCACAGGTACTGTGTGGAGATCTGTAGCTCACAGATTGGTCGGTGCAGTGACTGCTTCTTCCCATCTACCTCCAGATTCTGGAATTTTCTTCCTACTTCTGTCTTTCCTAATTCTTCTGACCTATCATCTTTCAAAAAGAAGATCTATCATCATCTCAGGGCTTAGTCCTCCATATCTCTGGGTCCTCTGTACTTTGACTGTTCTTTCTGTCTGTCGTGTTCCTTTGTGTGATATTACTTCAACTCTGCCTTGTCCTTAACCTTTTTCTTTCCCTTCATCTTGGTGTTTTCTCGTGCCCGGGCTTTTATTGATTAAGGCAGTTTCTGCCTGTCCCGGTGTCACATTCATAAAAAAAAATCTTTCTCCACTTGGAATCCTTCAACTCTTTGTCAGTGAGACAACATGGCTTCAGAAAAGGCAGATCAACAGCAAAAAACTTATTAGAATTTTATGATGAGGTAAGTCAGATCTTACAGGAAAGAAAGTGCTGGCAGATTACATATTTGTGGATTTTCAAGAGATATTTGATAAGGTCCCAACTGGGAAACTTATTAAGAAGTTGCGAGTTTTGGCAAAAATAAGTGAAAATGTTATGGAATGGATAAAACTTACTTAGAAGAAAGAGAACAGAGGGTCAGAGTAAGACACTCAGTGTCTGAATGGAGAAATGTTAGTAGTGGGGCTCCACAGCTTTATATTTGGATCACTTTTGTTCCTTATAAACACAAATATCCTTCTAGAATCTGTTAATTCATTCTTGAATATGTGTGTAAAATATGCTTAGATTGTGAAGAAAGTAAGAGATGAGAATAATGGCAGAGAACTTCAGGAAGATCTGAAAAGTGGCTAATGAAATTCAATACTTCAAAATGTGTGGTAATGAGATTGGGTACAAGTGCGAGACGGCCCAATCTTGGATACTCAACAGTAGATGGAGAACTTCAAGAGATAAAGCATAAGAGAGATCTAGGAGTAAACAAATTGCCAAATTTTTCTCTGGAATGCATATAAATGGTATAGTAAGGGCTGCATATGGTTTCTTAGCAAATGTAAAGGTAACTTTCAGACACATCGACAAGGAAATGATCTGAAATATTACTGTAACTTATGTGAGGCCAAAGCTTGAATATGCAGCCCCCTTTAGGAGTCCTCACTTGAAAAAAACACGTAAATAAGTGGAGAACGTTCAAAGACATGCCTAGAAATTGGTGCCAGAAATACGCAATCTCAGTAATGATGAGAGGCTGAGGGAATTAGACTTACCACCACTTGAAGCTAGAAGACTGAGGAGGGGATATGGTGACTGTTTTTAAATTATTTCATAGTTTTGAGAGAGTGGATAGAGATCGATATTTTGATATGGCTGGCACAGGAACTAGAGGTCATAGTTTGAAGTTTTGTAAGAAAACATCTTTCCAGGCTGTAATGGAAGTACTTTTTAGTGTAAGAGTAGTTGATTATTGGAATTCGCTAAGCAAGGAGGTAGTTAATGCTAACTCAATTCATATTTGAAGGACAAATATGATAAATATTACTGAGAAGAAAAATAGAACCGACCAGGAGACAGGGAGTTATGAGCACAAGGCTGTTTCCTGTAAGCACAATTAGGTAATTACAATTTGGTAATTACACACACACAATGGTCAGGGGAGGGGTGGAAGGATCCTCAGGGTTTGTAGGAGTGGGAGTAGATCTTAGGAGCCTGAAATAAAAGTCAGTTACCTTGAGACCCTTGTAATAAATCAAGATGATAATATTCGGAATATGGACAGAGAAATGAAAGAGAATGAAACACTTAGAGAGATAATAAGAACTTCAGAGGAATCCAACAAGGCACAATAGGAAGACAGAAACGCACTTGAAAAACAAATAAAGAAGCTGGAAGAGGAAGAGAGTAAACTAGAAACCAGAATTTCTAAACAAGAATATAACAACAAACAGCTGAGTGACAGACTGACTGAATTAAATGTTAGTTCACTACTCTCTCTTGAGAGAGACAAGATTGCAGCTGGGAACGTCTAGATAAAGGAAAACATCGCACAGTTTAGAGTAGTAGAGTCACTTTGGTGTAAAAGAGTTGGGAATTCAAACAAGACTTGTTGGACACTGGAAAGTTATTGCACTTAAGTGGAGAGGGGTAACTATGCCTGTAAAGAGTCGTTGTGGCACTTGTCTTAAAGTATTTGAATCTGTCAGCGTATTTGTTTTGCAATCCTCTAGCAGATGAAAATGGGAGAGGACATCCAAACTCAATAAAGGATGAGGAACTGATCCTACTACAAAATTCCAGTGGAAAGTTCTTCTCAGGTGAGGAATAGCAGTGTTTGTTGAAATCTCACCAAAACATGGCAAAGGTTCACCGTTTTCAGCATAAACAGAGACAGCACTAAGTTGCAAATAGTATTTAGCTGCCATGAGGTGAGGGAGAATAGAGACGTTTGCTCCTGTGTCTACAATGAGCTTTACTTTGTGATCCAAAATTAATGCAGGTACCAATATAAGATGCAGGGCAGAGACCGCGTATTCTCTGACCTGCTGACTTAGTTTCCAAAATTTGAAGGAGCTGGAGATGTCAGGCTGGAATTAGGAAGTATTTGTACACTGCTTTTGCATGGCCATTTACACCATGAATTGCGAGTGTGTTATGCAACACTGTAAAAGATGTGAGCGTGGCAGACTTTCGCTCTTTGTTTGGACCTATAGGGTCTTAGTCCCAATGGCAAATGTGCAGGAGTATCCATGTTTGTGACAGCTTGAGAGGGAGGGTGAGGTGTAGTATTGGGTTCTAAGTCTATTAATTTTACGCTAGGGTCACATAAAATATACAATAATACTGGGCCATTATTCTAGAAGCTGGTATAACTAAATCAAGCCACTCATCCGGGCATCAATAATAGACGAATCTATTAGAAGTACAAGAATATCAAAACAAGAGAATGGAACCCTATTTAATAGGAAATAAATGCAAATATTAAAGCAATCAGAATAAATAATAAGAAACAATGATAAATAATTATACCTCAACTCTCACATGTACCGTAGGTTCATTTTGTTCTTTTGAGAGTACATTGTAAAGGTCATATGGATTTGTCATTGGGGCTACCATATCAGCTATTTTACCCAAATCATCAAGTGAAGCAGAACGATTAGCAGCGAGAATATCACCTATAGTTGGAGGCACTGAGATTTATGCCTAACTTAGTCTTCTAAAACATTACATTTAGCAACATTGGATATTATTTTGTCCAAACAAATTATGGTTTTCCTGTAAACACTGTTTTAGATGATAAATTTTCAAATATTTAAGTTTTTTTCCATTCAAACACTTTCATTTAGCACTGACAATACTGTTGGTGGGAGACGTTGTAAACAGCACTGATATTTTGAAACTTAATTTTTCACTTGTCTTATTTTAAGTGAAGAATAACTTCTAAATCTGTAGATGTAGATAGCTATAATGAATTTCACAAGTGGGAATTTCAGCCTATCCTATCCCCTTGGGTTTACAAGCCATTTCCACTCAGCAACCTCACAAGTGAAAATTTCAGTCTTTCCTATCCACATGGGTCTGAAAGTCAGTATAGGTGTTTCATCAGGTAGTCACCATTGTTGCGAAATTACCAAATTGTAATTACCTTATTTTGTTTACTGGAGAGAGCCCCAAGCTCGTAACTTCCCTTCTCCTGGTCGGTTCCATTTTGTACTTAGTGATACTTATAAGTTTTGTTCTTAAAACTATGGATTGAGTTAGCATTAACTACCTTTTCGATTAGCGAATTCCAATCATTAACTGCTCTTACACTAAAAAAAAAAAAGTACTTCCTTACATAATCTAAAATCTCCCATAATAAAAATCCTACATTTTCTATCCTGTGCAATGTTATCGACTGAGTTATGACTTCCATAGTACCTATATGACTTTCTTCATAAACTTCTAGCTTATGTTACTTCCTTGGTGAGCTATATACAAAAATTATTATAATGCTCTCTGATCCTGCATTTATACGAGAAACAAGAAATTCTTTGAAATAATTTTCTATAACAAAGTTCATTTCTTCAACCTGAAATCTTTCACTTATGAGTAATGCTATCTCTACACAAGTCCTCTCAGATCTTTGAACCCTTAATATTCTTATGCCCTTAGGAAAAACTGTGACAATGTTTATGCCCTCACTTAATTTACTCGACCGCACTCTCGCCTTAATGTTGCGAATCCTATTCTTTAATTCTACTGCCTTACCTGCTATTCCATCAGCATTTGTGTACAGTAATCTTAATGAAGTTGCATTCCCTGATCTTCTATCATTATCTTCATAATCTTCCCTTTGACTGAAAGAGCTTTGAATTTTGTTTATAATTTCTTTTCTTCTTCATTTATTTTCTCATTTAATATCCTAGCTTCTCCTACAACCCCCAGGGATCCTCTATCACCTCTTGCCTGACCACTGGATGAAGGGTTAGAGACAGAGTTGGTCTCATCTTGACGTTTTGGGTAACAGCAAGTACAGAAAAAAAGTTTTTATTTAACCTCACATGAAATTGTTATATCTTCTTATGTGTCTAATATAGTTACTTAGTTAAGCTCTTCAGGTAACACACATCCTAACTTAAAATTTGACTTTGGTGATAAAAAAAAATTAAAAACAAAAACTCACATGAAGAAAAGCTTGAATACGCAACAGAGGAAAACATACTTGATGCTTTGAACACCTGTTACTGCTCTATTTTCGTCTCAGAGGGAAAAGAGATGAGTCATTTATTAATGAAGATATGCTATCACAGGATCAGAATTTAAATCTAACTCAATTTATATGAAAAATTTAATAATAGAAAAAAGACAACTATGCTACTTGGTAACTTAACAAATTTTGACAGATTTTTTTTTTATTTATTTGTTCTGTATCATCAACTAAATATTAAACTAAGCTTTTTAGGAAGGATATTATTTTAACAAGATATGGACCACAGGATCAAGTTAATAAAGACATAAAAGCTCCCCCCAATTTACACAAAAACTACGTAATGCGATGTATTTAGTTCTGGTATCTCTTCTATTCTTTCTTCAGGCTTTATCTTCTTTTCCCCTGTCCAGCTTTTTGTCAAAGAACTTCCATTAAATCTTTTAGGACTGTCCCTCTTACTGAGAAAAATATTTTCTACTACAATAATCTGCAGATTCTCTTTTACGGCAAGTTTGGTTAAATTTTTGCTTATCTATCCTGCGTCACTCAAAGACACAAGGAAAAATTGGAGATTCTGAGTGTGTCTGTGTAATTAATTAATTAATTAATTAATTGTAATTACCTAACTGTGCTTACAGAAAAGAGCCCTATGCTCGTAACTCCTTGTCTTTTGGTAGGCTCCATTTTTATACTCGATGATACTCATCATATTAGTCCTTATAAATATGAACAGAGTCAGCATTTAATACCTCCTCGCTCAGCATATTCCAGTCATCAACTATTCTGACACTAAAAATGCATTTCCTCTCATCTTGCAAAGAAGTATTCTTACAAAGCTTCAAACAATGACCTCTAGTTCTAGAGCCAACCATATAGAAATATCGATCCCCATCAACTCTGTCAACACCATGAATAAATTTAAAACCCACTGCCATATCCCCCCTCAATCCTCTAGCTTTGAGTGATAGTAAATCTAATTCCCTCAGCCTCTCCTCATAAATGAGATTGCATATTTCTGGCACCAGTTTTGTAACACAGCTTTGAATTTATTTCCTCTTATTATTATGCTTTTCCAAGAGCGGATTTCAAAAGGATGCTGCATATTTAAGCTTTGGCCTTACATATGTTACATAAATATTTCTGAACATTTACTTGCCCATGTGCTAGGCCACCCTTACATTTGCTAAGAAAGCACATGCAGCCCTTACTATGCCATTCATATGCATATCCGGGGACAAATTTATCATTACATTTCCTTCTAGATCTCTCTCATTCTCCGTCTCTAGAAGTTCTGCTCCTACTATCGAGCATCCAAGCTTGGGCCTTCTCGCACTTGTACCCATTCTCCTTACCTTACATTTTGAAGTATTGAATTTCATTAGCCACTTTTCTGATCACTCATGCAAACTATTTAGGTCTTCCTGAGGACACAATCTGAGGTTATCTACAAAATATTTCAAACACCAGCAATACCGGAATAAAAGGAAAGAACTTATGAAAAAATCCCCTATCAGCGAGACTACGGAAAGAGACACAATACAAACTTTTATCTGCTTCCACGCACGAAAAACTTCCCCTGGGAAGATGGCTCTTACGACCCTAGACTCTAAAATAACCTAGGCACACAAACCTTGGGAATGCCCAATCATACCACTGCACATTCCCCAGTCAAGAGTTATCCATCCAATGCTAGGCACAGATACCAGGATCCATGGAGTAACTCCAAAAAATACTACAACTATGAATTCCAAGCAGTATCACAGTCAACAAAACCCGTGGATAAACCAAAGAACAACTACAACTATGACTACAGATACCTCCCTGAAGCATGGTAAGAATGTATCATTAGTGCATGAGAACGCTGTCCCTTCTAGCTCATTTTGATCAAATAATAATGCTAATAAAACACTACAACATAGATATTCTCTGCGTAAGTGAAGCTTGGCTTCTTTCTACAACTGAAAATAAGCATGTGAATATCCTTGAGTTTAATATATTTAGTAATGACCATGGTTGTGGGGGTGGAGTCTGTATCAGAAATAAACACAGGTCTACAAAAAACTGAAGAGCTCGAATATATATGAATCACTGTGCAGCATCAAAAATTTTCATCTTTCATTATAGGGTGTTTATCATCACCTAAAAGCACTTTCCAGTTCATTCAATCATCTGCTAAAAACATTCAGATATATCTGAATACCACAAACCCTTGTATATACTTGGTGACTTTAATGATGACTAGCTCTCAGTAGATAACAAAATGAAAAGGGTGATATCTTTTGTGAAGCATTAATCAACAACAGATATAAACTTAATGGTATCCTAAACACAGATAACGTTGATTTGCAGGTTGAAATTCTAATGCACCCTTTGTAATAAGAAAAATAACCCGCCCCTCAGCCCCCTGGATAACTAATGACGTTAAAGAGGCAAAGCACATCAGAAATCAAATGCAAAAATAGCTAAAAATATGTAGATATGTTATGACTCTCCGTGACCGTTATAAAGTAGAAAAAAAACTTGTCAGATCCTTCAATGACATAAGTAAAAAACAAGTACTACAAAAAACAACTTAATGACTCTAAACACGATACAAAAGCAATATGTTAAGTGATAAGAAGCACGATACCCAAAGGATAAGCTACATCAGAAGGTTTTGAAAATATTACAGAGTTGAAAGACAAAGCAGAAAACTTTAATAACTATTTTGCCTATGTTAGCAAAAATACATATGAGAAAATGCAAGAAAGCATCAACTCAGTGAACATGAGTAATTACTTAAATGAATATTCTTCCAATGTAAACATCAGAGATTACTTCAAGATCAAGCCTGTTGATTGTGCTACCACAATTCTTACCATAAAGAGCCTAAGAAACTCTGGTTCTTATGGTTCAGATGGTATACCCTTTCAATTCATCAAAGATGCTCTACCAGTGATTGTATCTAATATCTTAATAATAATAAACACTTCCATTGTTACTAGAAGGTTTCCTGATTCAGGGAAAAAAATCACATGTTATTCCTCTACGTAAAAAGAAGGATAGTGAAGATGTGACAAACTATAGTCCCATTTCCCTGCTACATATTTTCTCTATACATTAGGAAAAATTTTAGCATGCCAACTAATGTCATATCTAGAGACAAACAGACTATTATCTGTAAACCAGCATGGTTTCTGACCAAAACTGTCTACGGAAACTGCACTGCTCAGTTACTAAATGCACACACGGTTACGATTTTCTGCTTGCCGTGCCCATACAAGATAACATTAGAGAGGATTACACTGTGTTTTGAGGAACATTTCAGGGAATTTTAAGTTAATTCAGACAGTGAATGTAAATGCTATAATTTCAGAGGATGAAAGTCGAAACACACGCTCTGGTATTAGTACATTATATTCCAATTAATATTGTTATATTTATTACTGGAAACAGTTTTCCAGGCAGTTACTCATTCACTATAAACACTAAAAAGATCAATACAAGAGAATTATTTCCATAATCAGTAGACTAGATTTTTTTTTTAAATACGTTGCTTCCCTTGTGTAACTCCTCTCAACTTAGTACGTTTGAGTAGACTATCAAATGTATAGGGTTAAGGATGGAACAGTATCATCAGAGGAAAAATGTTTATTCTCAAGCCGTCATGAAAAATTTATCCACAAATCCTTATAAAAACCTATACATATACTGTATATACAAAGTCTGCAAATCTCCCTTGTAATCAGAGGGTGGCTGAGCCACAGCTCACACCATTTCACATGAAGGGCTGCACATCTTACCACCTTAGGAATGAAGGATAACCAACATTTCCTCCTCCTCTGGTTGGGTCAAGCAGTCAATGTGGGTCAAAGCTCTTCTGCTTTGGGGTAAAGAAGCCATAGCCAATTCACTGCTATTGCTCCATCCTATAAAAACCTTCTATCTCAGAGTAAAGTACTGAGTGGTTGGGGATAGCCCTTACAGGTCACGTAATAGATTCACAGTCTCACTCTACCCATCCCTATTCCTTCTACTGACAATTCACACGCACTCAATTCTCTTCAAAATTTACCACCTAAATAAATTACCATATAGGGTTTCATATCATCACAAGTACTTCTTTCTTACTCTACAAGTAAAAACACTTTTTTCTCAATCTATAAATAATAACAAGCTTATTCTGTAAAATATTATAATACAAATAATACCGTATTTGCATGAAAAGGGCACTCGTGACAAAACTTAAGGTTTTGAAGTAGTCATACCCTTGCATTCGCCAATTGTAAGTAGTATTTTCATCTATTTATATTGTTCCAGTTTATGAGTGCCCAAGAGAGCTGCTGTGCTCTGCAAAAAGTATTCATGGATATTTGAGTGCAACAAATATTTTCATCAAGAATGGATATCACCATATTTACAGAAATGTAACTCTATGAAAAAATTTAACTATTCTCTTCTTTCCAGAAGAGATGTCATAAAAATCCCAACGAGTTTTCCAGTATAACTTTATGATACTACATCCCGCTGAAGTTAGCAGTTTGTGAATCAAAATATATTCAAAAGTTCAATAAAGATAAGACAGTAAGACTTAGAATTATCAATCCATTTTTGTCCCTCAATGGAACTCTCATGATAAGTAGGACAACAGAATTCCTAATTTACCAGTTTCTCAATCTGGAAAGAATTTTTTGATGGCTCTTGGCTGTTTATAAGCTAATCCTCAAAATATACACTATATTCACTTCAACATAAAAATATCACTTACATTACACAATCAAGATACCTAATGAAATTCCACTCCACAAACTAGTCTTTTTACTGACATACCTTTTTTTTGAACATACATAACAAATTGAAAAACAAAATTAATCATCATAACCTAAAATGGATACATCCTTTTAAAATCCTGCAATATTGCAGTAATGTGAACAATTTCAGTAAAAGTAATGCATTTGTACAAACATGAAGATATTTTTAACATGTGTACTATAACAAACATACAGTACTATGGGAAAGAATAAAGTACGTGTATGTTCGTTAGAAAGTGAAGTGAGTTTTTCCAGTAAGAAATAATTCTCATTCAATTTGTAATCAACTGCTCAAGACAGGAAAAAAATCAACCAAACTGATTGATAAACAGGCAGGACTCTTGGAACCAAATTGTTACAAGAAGAAATATTCTTGCACAAAGGATACAGTACAAAATGTAAGGTGGCACTTTATATAAAGGAGGAAAATGCTAACATATGGGAAGTATTGGGTACCTCTGGTGTAATCTTAACTTGCATAATCTGTAAATATCTTCTATCAGTTAATATAAGTTTCTCACTGATTGTTTAAAGATATAAAAACTTTTAGTACACACAACTTTTCATTGTTTTTTCACAGATTGTTTAACAAAGTCTACTCAATATTGTACCTTTCATTGCACTAGTTCGGGATTTTGATAAAGTATAATATCATATTAAGGCAAAATTTTAAAAAAAATATAGAATAGAATGTCTTCATAAATAATCCCTCTTACATTGGGCTACGGGACACCCAGCCAATAGATACTCACTATCTAAATATGATATGAGGCTTTACTAATGTAAATACAGTATATTTAAATTCATATCCATCTTAGAAAGAAATGCATATATTCTAACTACTTTCACCACAACTTAGTACTTTTAGTATAAGCCAATGCAAGAGTACACTGTATATTACTTAATAAAATGCATAGGTACAATATTAACATATCTTTGCTCCAGTCTGATATATTGGAGATAGTGCTGGTGAAGTTGGGGCACTGTACACACATTCTCCAGCTATAAATGTGTTAAGAACTTGCAGGGGACCTTTATCTGACAAAAGCAGGAAATCTGCATCACTGCCAAAGTTTAACGTTCCCTTTAGGTGATTGATACCAATTGCTTGGGCAGGATGAAGTGTAGCAGCCTCTATTCCTTCAACTATACTTACCCCTGAAAAAATTTGATGTCCATATTAAATATTCCGGAGTTAATCTGAACAGTTATTTTGAATGTAAGGCATACTATATCTAGATACAAAAATGACCAAGAAAGATTTGGTATTCCTTGTTGTAAAATTGTGAAGAGCTATAAATGCCCATGTCAAGGTAGAGTGACACAAGATTGTATTTGCAGACATGAAAAGTATTCCTCCGAGTGATAAAGAGAAATATGGTATATCAAGCTTAAACTTTTTTATTTTTTATTTTTAAATATCCTGTATATTTAAATGGCAAATGTTTGATCTCCAGGCAATGTGTGAATGGCCAGATTTACCTATAAGATATCACTCATTCACCATTGAAAACTAATGTAGGTGGGAATGCTAAAGACTTCTCAAGTTATAAATAGCTAGGAGAGTCAAAACTTCTTTTAGCTTTGTGTAATATGCCTCAAGGGAATAAATCAGAAGACCAGTTCAGCATAATAAATTATCTGAAGGCAATGAATGAGTCTATATATTATGGAATAAAACACGCAGCAATACCAGAATGCAATACATATGCTATGGGATAAATACTAATTACATAAAAATAACAGCCCATATTCTACTATCAATTGTAAATAGAGTTTGAAAAGAAGTCAAATCTTATGACAGGGTTCCATTCCTGACAGCAGTCAGGAAAACACCTAAATAAGAACGATGCTGAAAATAAATAATGTACTCTAAAACAGAAAAATAATCTAAGTTCTTAATCTAATTCATAACAATAGTAAAAGTACAATATAAAGTATTGTTTACCTTTACTACTGTGGTTGGATTGCATCTGGATAACTGGATAACTTCAACCCCCATATCCATCTTAGGGTAGAACGGCTTAACACCAACGAATGAGCACAAGAACAACAATATGGCATACGAGTGGGAAGTGGGTGACACTTCTTCCCCCCTCTCCAGTTTCATGGTATTAATGCTTTCTCCTGAATCAACAGGAAGCTCACTCTGATGCACTGTCAATGCTGGTAATCAAGCCAAAGCACTAATAACATTTTAATTTCAATCAATTTGAACATATGTGAATGAGTACGATAAACAATATGGCAGACGAGAGGTTCAGGTTCATGTTGAGAAGCAACGGTTTTACTTCGGTAATTCTCTTAAAAATGCATTCTCACTGTTCTTGTGGCATTGTCCTTTTGGTTTCTCTCTTTCTCCAAAAGTTAAGAAAAATATGCTTTATTTTTTCTCTTTTGTTTATTTCATCCTCAGCATATGGCTGTTGGAGCAGGGGTTCTTTGGCTCTCAATTTGTTATATCCCTGTACACCACAAAATAAAATTATTAAGATCTTTTATCACACTTTTGCACATTAAACACTTTGTGTAATCGTTCTTGTGTTTATTTATGTTGTTCAACGGTAAATTAATTGTTCGTTTTGTAAAAAATAACTGATACTGGGCTAGTGTCAAATAGCTTTCCTTCACTTTTCATTTAGGTTTACATCTGGAGTAAATTTTTAAACTTGAATTATCTTGTACTTCATATATCCAGTTGCTAAGATCATTGCTTTTAAGCTGCCTTTTCATATCTTGTTTCTACTACCCAATAACCCATTTTCATTTTTTGTTTTTCCACTATTACTCTGTTCATGAGTTTGTTTCTTTGATTTTTTTCTATATACTTGAGGAAATTTGAATTGAGCAATGGTTCTTCTTCTTTATGGTCAGTCTAATTCCTTCAAATAACCAAATACATAAAATAAATAAAGTAAAACCATTAACTTAATATATATGTATGCAACAATGGCATGTGAAAACGTATTCCAAAGGCCAAATCTATGTATTTGGTAATTTTTTAAATAAGTTAAATCTAATTCCTTCAAATAACCAAATATATAACAAACAAAAAATTATACCATTAACTTGCTATATACTTAAACAACAATCCTAGTGACGACGCATTCCAAACGCCAACCTCAACAAAGTTCTTCGCATAAAGACTGTATTTACGGCTATGTAATTGGTAATTTTGTAAACAAATTATTTCTAATCCCTTCAAATAACCTAATACATAAACCAATAAATAAATAAAACAATTAACTTGATATATAAAAAAATTGTGATAAAAATTATATTATTGTTTACAAGTCTGCCTAATTAAAAAAAAAATTCTACATATTATATAATAGACATTTTAAAATATGGTTGTAATGTTTCATACTATGTAAAATCATATATGCAATTCATATTATAGTTATTCTATAAAAATTAAATTGGTATTTAAAAATAAATAAATATTTGTATCACATCTATATAAGCATTACACTGATACATGTTGTATTCTCTAAAGCAATTATTGCAATATGTCTACGATATACAATATGAGATAAATATAAATACTGATGGATCATTCATACACGGCTATGTGTTTGGCAATTTTGTAAATAAATTCAATCTGATTCCTTCAAATAACAAAATACATAAACAAATAAATATATAAAGCCATTAACTTCATAAATATGAATACAACAGTGCTGCTAGCTGTGCATTCTTCAATCATACTCACAAACTGTTCAAACCACAGAGTTTGTATTTACCACACAAGCCAGGTAGGTAGAAAAATTTATTTACTAATAATTTATTAATTATATATGGGCCACTGTCATAATGGCAGAACATCGTAATGTGGGGACACCCTGTACAAAGACTCTCCACATTACATGCTCCCCGAGTTACAATGTTCCATTTATTACTAATAAATCAATATTTCGAATTAATTGGCTCATGTGATAAATACAAACTCTGCGAGCTGAATAGTTTGTGGTGAGCGTGGCGGAAAAATAAACAGCAAGCAGTACTTTTGTATTTGTATATATAAAGTTAATGGCTTAATTTATTTCTTTCTTTTTGTATTTGGTTATTTGAAGGAACTATATTGAATTTATTTACGAAATTACCAAACACAACTGTGAATATGATTCTATGGAAAACTGTTTGTTGAGCGTGGTGGACGAATATGTTGTCATGAGGTGTTGTTGTATATATATATATATATATATATATATATATATATATATATATATATATATATATATATATATATATATATATATATATATATATATATATATATATATATATATATATATATATATATATATATATATATATATATATATATATATATATATATATATATATATATATATATATATATATATATATATATATAACAATTTAATGGTTTAATCTATTTATTTGTTTATGTGTTTGGTTACTAGAAGGAATTAGATTTAATTTATTTACAAAATTACCAAATACATAGCCATAAATACAATCTCCATGCGAAATAGTGTTTTGAGAATAGCGAAAGAATACGTTGTTACATGGCATTAGATTGAGAAGAAGAAGAAGCGTTGCTTAGATTATTCTTGTACGTCATATTGTTCTCGTACTTATCTACTTTCTCGTTTGTTTCGCTCATGTTTGCTTGTTACTGACCAGTACTATGCCTCCCAAGTGATTACCTAATTGTGTTTACGGGAAAGAGCCCAAAGCTCGTATCTTCCCGTCTCCTCATCGGTTCCATTTTATACTTAGTCATACTTATCATACCTGTCCTTAAAACTATGGAGTGAGATAGCATTAACTACCTCCTCGCTTAGCCAATTCCAATTATCAACTACTCTTACACTGAAAAAGTATTTCCTTACATCCTGCAAAGAAGTTTTCTTACCAAGCTTCAAACTATGACCTCTAGTTCTAGAGCCAGCCATATCAAAATATCGATCCCTATCCACTCTATCATAACCATGAAGGAATTTAAAGACTGTCACCATATCCCCTCTCACTCTTCTAGCTTCGAGCGATGGTAAGTCTATTTCCCTCAGCCTCTCATCATAACTGAGATTGCGTATTTCTGGCACCAGTTTCGTGGCATGTCTTTGAACTTTTTCAAGCTTAGCTATGTGCTTTTTCAAGTGCGGATTCCAAAAGGGGGCTGCATATTCGAGTTTTGGCCTCACATAGGTTACATACATATTTCTGAACATTTCCTTGTCCATGTGCCTGAAGGCTACCCTTACATTTCATAAGAATGCATATGCTGCCCTTACTATGCCATTTATATGTATTTCTGGAGACAAATCTGCCAGTATGTTTACTCCTAGATCTCTCTCATTTTCTGTCTCTTGAAGTTGTACTCCTGACACCGAGTAGTCAAGCTTGGGCCTTCTTGCACTTGTACCCATTCTCATTACCTTACATTTTGAAGTATTGAATTTCATTAGCCACTTTTCTGACCACTCATGCAGATTATTTAGATCCTCCTGGTGATAGTGCAGACGGCAGTGCTACGTAGGAAAGAAAAGCCATTACCATGTAAATTAAAGATGAAATAGTAAAACCCTTGGAAAAGGAAGAAAGTGCTAAGAACATTGGCCACTCACTGGGGTTAGCCCATTCAAGTTTGGTGACAATCATTAAAAATAAAGATCACATCCTTGAACATATGAAAGGATCTCCTCCTATGATGTCCACTGTGATTACTAAGCAGCGTAGCGGCATTATGATTGAGGTGGATAGGCTATTAGCGATTTGGCTGGATGACTAGCATCATCGACATATCCCAGTGAGCCTCATAATGATACAGGAAAAAGCTAAAAGATTGTTTGATGCCGTGAAATGTGAAAAGGGGGAAGGACATGAAAGTGAAGAGTTTATGGCCAATAGGGGTTGTTTTGCTCGTTTCAAGACTCGTGCTAATTTGCATAACCTAAGGGCGCAAGGTGTAGTTGCTAGTGGTAATGGGAAAGCAGCAAAAGAGCTTCCCAGTGTGTTAGCAAATATAATTAAGGGAGGGTTACCGTGATGAACAAGTATTCAACGGGGATGAGTCTGGCTTGTTCTGGAAGCATATGCCTAGTCATACGTACATTGCAAAGGAGAAGACAGTACCAGGTCATAAAGTAAGCAAGGAGAGATTGACTTTGCTTTTGGTGGCTAATGCAGCTGGAGACTGTAAGCTGAAGCCCTTATTGGTTTAAGTGGCAGAAAATCCAAAGGCACACAGGGGCATTTGGAAGGGTCAACTGTCTGTCATTTGGAAGTCCAACAAGAAGGCTTGAATAACCCTTCAGATATTTGAGGACTAGTTCAGTAACCATTTTGTGCCAGAAGTGAGAGGTACTGTGCTTCTAGGGGTATGCCCTTTAAGGTGTTGCTAGTACTGGACAATGCCCCTGGTCACCCTCCTAATTTGGATGACTCTCATCTTATTGTAAAGGTGGTTTATCTTCCATCTAATACCACTTCCTTGTTACAACCAATGTATCAGGAGGTCACTGCCTCTATCAAGGCCTACTACTTCCAAAGGACAATCGCTATGACTCTCAGGGGAAGTGAGAAGGACAAGATCTTGACTCTCAAGGAGTTTTGGAAGTCGTACAATATTCTTAATACTGTCAAGAATATTGCTGATTCTTGGGAGGAAGTTAAGCAGACGAACTTGAATGGGGTATAGAAAAATTGTGTTCCCAGTTTGTGAGTGTATTCCACAGTTTTGAAGAGACAGTCGAGTCTGTCACCAAGAACGTTATTACTCTGTGTAAGGAGCTCAAGTTGGAGGTGGGGCTTGATGATGTAACAGAGCTGCTGGAATCTCAAGGAGAGGAGTTATCAGCTGAGAACCTCATTCAGCTGGAGAAGCAGATGATTGAAGAGGAGGAAGATATATCAAACCCAGAGCTCAAGATATTCACAACCAGGGATTTGGAAGAATCTTTTGTCCTGATAGAGAAAGGGATGGCAAAGCTCGAGGCTCAGGACCCTAGCATTGCCAAGTACACTAAGGTCGCCATATGGGTCACGGATAGCCTGAGTGTTACAGGTAAATTTGGGAGGAGAAGAGGGCATCCTTCCAGAATCAACTCGACCAATTCCTCGTGAAGGCAACTTCCCCAGCAACATATCCTGAACCGTCTACCTAAGCTGCCTCTACAGACACACTTGTCCAAGTACCTCCAGCATCTGCTGCAAGTTCTCTTGCCTCTCCAGACTCACCTGTCCCAGTCTCCTCAGCACATGCCTCTCCAGCTTCCTCCTGATTATAAGCCTGTCTCTACCTTGCAATGTCCCTTCCAGTGTGCAAGCCGACCACATGAGTAACACTGTATAAGGTACTTTTACTATTTTCATGTCTTAGATACATGGGTAAAAGATAAGCAATACTGAATAGTGTATTTTCACTATTTTTATGTATTAGATTATGAACTTAAATTATTTATCAATGCTCAAGATTATTTATTTTGAGCATTGGCAGGGGACCTAGGTTCATATTTAGGTGTGTTCCAACTTGCGATGAAAATCGGATTAAGACAGCTGTCATAAAGGGAACCTTGTCATAAATTGGGGACCCCCTGTATATAAAAGAGGAGAACAGTACAGTATCTGGCAAAGAATATGCAAGTACAGTATTTTATTAGGGCTCACCTGCTTCATGTATAAAATGACGTACACAATCATCCATGGTTACAATCGAACCTGCTAATGTTTCAGTTCCAGCGAGCAGAGCTCTCTTTCCCTCTACTCTTACCAAGAGCTGGCCAATATGATGTTCTCCTTCACCAAGACCCATAGCAGACATAGCATCAGTAACAAGAACTAACCCTATATCAACAATAAAATAAATTCATGTTTTTAAACCTTTCTAACAAAGCATATATTGTTTGTAAAGGACTATCTCACTCAATTTAAGCCCAATCTTAGTGAGGCAGGTTTCTAAACATGCCTAAGACATAATTGTCCCTAACATCGTCATATAAGCTACTTCTTCTATTGAAAATACAACTGCACCAAATGTTTATTTTTTAACATTATATTCTTCCACTGATGCCAAGAGGACGACCACAACTGTTTTGCGGCAAGAACACACAAATTTCAGGCTAGAGGAGCCTTCTAATCCCTAGCTCCACTAACCCTTTTAAAGGTTAAAGAACTAATGAAAGGCAGAGGAGAGGGACAGTGATAGCACAGAGCCCAACTACATACCTACAATCAAGCCTAGGCCCAATCTCCCTTTCCCGATTACATTGGCCCTGTGAACTCCAGGCAATGTTTGATTAGTTAGGTAGACCTATAAGAAATCACCGACCCACCAGTGAAAGCTAATCCAATCCCAAGCCAGGATCGAATCTCCTCTAGCTGGCTGGAATACTCCACCCTAATATTTGACATGTAATGAACTTAAAAAAGGTGAGTATATATATATATATATATATATATATATATATATATATATATATATATATATATATATATATATATATATATATATATATATATATATATATATATATATATATATATATATATATATATATATATATATGTAAAATGATGCAGGATGATCTCTTATGAAGAAAGTGTCAGAATAGTACTAGGGAGGGACTCGAAATACCCCCCAAAATATGGTCATATAAAAGAAGTGTAAAACTTATCTCTCCTAAAAAGATAATTCATTAAACAAATATCAACACAGGTCGTGGTAAGTTCATTAATCTGTTGCTATATAATTGTGAGTACCAGTTACACAACCAACCTTTAGGATGAGTTCGATAGGCAATTCTAAGGGCAGCTGGGTGAGTGTGCATACCATCAGCAATGATACCATAATGGACAGGTCGACTTACCAGTTTACTGGTAAGAAGACCAACTAAGCCTGGATCTCGATGGTGAAACTGGAAATAAATATAAATATATATGTACCACAGAAACTATGAAGATCTGGATATGACAGAAGTAATAAATAATCAAGTAAGCATGGTATTTTTCCACAAGCTCTCAATATTCAAGGTAATGTTTCATGTACTATTTACCATAAGAATAACATCATGCTTGAAGAAAACATCTCCAACATAAGGCCTCTACATAGTATACAGTTCTTAACTTCAAAATTCTAAAATCACAATGACATACCAGGAGCGCTATATCAATTAATCTAAATTATATTATTAATAATAGGCAAATGCATACCGGTAACATAGCATTGAAGAGATGAGTAATGAAAGAAGCACCACAGTTGACAGCTGCTTCCCCATCTTCCAAATTACCATTGGAGTGTCCTAAGGATAAAAAAACTAGACAGATACATTATGCTCAGTGTAATGTATACCTTAGAACAAATTTCCGCAACATTACAAACCACATCATATGTTTTTTATCATGGTGCCCAGGGAAAAAGAATAAAGAACTAAACTGGTATTTAACACAACTAGTGAAACAAACAATTTGCCTACCAGCCTGACTAAAATATATTAGGAAATAAATGACTATTATTAACATGCTGTATATGGATTTGCAATACTCCTCAAAAGAAAGGCACAACCAGAAAAAAATCAAGACATATAAAGAAGCCATAGTGTTCAAAAACAGAGACCATGGAGATTAAAGTTTCACTAGTAAGTTCACTTATAAGCAGTAAACTATTAAAACTCCATATAACAGATTGTCGAAAAGTAATAATATCTCTTCTTTGGTTATAATTATGTCACCACATGTGAAACACTGTCTCGCTTAAACTATACTCTTTAATTCCAAGCTCTTGCATCACATGTAGTAAGCATTTGTACAGTCTTCCAGACTTTATCTATGATGCTTCAGAAAACCAGCCTTTAACCCTTTTGCTGCGAAAAGCGGATAAAAATTTTATGATCGCTACGTGCAGAGAGCGGATTTACCCAATGATTTTGATAAACTCTCCTTGTGATGCGAGAAGCATATACACCTTCAGTGACTTCCAAATAGTGCGCCAATCCTTGCTGACCTAGCACAGTATGTACTACCATCTATGAGGCGCCACTGCAACTACTAGCCTTATTGATGAGTAAATCCATTCAGAATGGTTTTATAAGCAAACTGATTCATTCTTTTTGCATCACAATTTTTCGTGAATTTTCTTAATTTCTTCACATATTTCTTCAAAAATCTATTTACTGAGCAAGATTTAAACAATTTTAGTGATAGATATGGAAACCTTACCTACAAGAGATACTAAAAAAGTATTGCAGAACCAGAAAATATAAATTCTATTTTTTGTTGAATAATTAACATCATACAGGAATGACCATGAAATTTAATTATGTCATGAAAGGGTTGACTTTGCTTTCTGTAATATATCAAACAATATAAATCTGAGTTCCTCTCATTAATTAGTTTCTTTTCAGTTCACTTGAAGTATTTATGGTTATCTTTCCTCCTCCTTCCACATTTTATATATATATTTTATTTTTGCTTCATGGGTGTTATATTTCTTTTTTCGTATTTACAGCCAAATGAATAATGCAACTTTGGTGCTACAAAATTCACAAATCTAATAAATTTTGTCCATACAGCGGTACCCTCTTATTTGCGGTTTCAGTTATCCATCATTTCGGCATGGTAACCTCACTCCTCACTAGAAAACTCTTTTGCTTTTTTTCATCACCACTAGTAGCTGCACCATTCACTTTAACGTTATGCAAATTAGCACAAGTCTTAAAATGTTTAAACCAACCCCTTGGCCACAAACTCATCACTTGCACTCCCTTCCCCCTTTTCCCTTTTCACAGCATTAAACAATCTTCTCGCTTTCTCCTGAATCAACAGGAGGCTCACTGAGATACACCATGGATGCTAGTCATCCAGCCAAAGCACTAATAACCTTTCCATTTCAATCATTAAACTACGCTGCTTAGTAATTGCAGTGGACTTCATCGGAGCAGAACCTTTCCCATGCATAAGGATGCGATATTTATCCTTAATAAACTCTGCCATGGTCGAAAGGCTCAACCCCATTCAGTGGCCAATGTTCATAGCAGTTTCTCCCTTTTCTGAGCATTTTACTATTTTTACTTTAACTCCATGGTGAAGGCTTTCCTTTTCTTCGAAGCACTGTCATTAGAAAAATCACCAATAAGCTTGGGAGGCATAGCACAGGTCAATAACAAGCAAACATGAGTGAAACGAACCAAACAGCGGATGAGCACGAGGACAATATAGTGTGTGAGAGTGAACTGTGTGACACTTTTTCTTCTTCTTCTCAGTCTAATACTGTATTACGACGTATTCTTTCACCACGCTCAACAAATTGTTTTGCAGGATGCCGGATTTCGATGTAAGTTGGAGCACACCTAAAATCAAAACTAGATCCCTCAACCAATGTTAAAAATAAATACTCTAAAACATTGAAAAATAATCTAATTCATAATCTAAGACATAAAAATAGTAAAACTAAACTTAATAATATTGCTTATCTGTACTTGTGTAATCTAAAAGCTAAAAATAGTAAAATTACACTACAGTACAGTACAATATTGTTTACCTTTACTCGTGTGGTCGACTTGAACACTGGAACACTGCAAGGGAGGGAGAGACAGGTTTATAAGCAGGAGGAAGCTGGAGAGACAGGTGCTGAAAAGACTGGGACAGGTGAGTCTGGGTAAAAGAACATACAGAAGATGATGGGAGGTACTGGGTAGGTGAGTCTACAGAGGCAGCTGAGGTAGAGGGTACAGGATCTGTTGGAGGGGGTTCTACCTTCACGAAGAATTGGTCGAGTCTGGAAGGATGCCTTTTTCTATTCCCGATTTCCTTGTAACACTACTGGGCATCATTGATCACTTTGGCGACCTTAGTGTACCCGGCAGTGTTGGGATACTCAGTCTTAAGCTTTGCCAACACTTCCTCTATCAGGGCAAACGTTTCTTCCAATTCCCTGTGAATCTCTTGGGTTCTGGGCTTGGTATTTCTTCATCCTCTTCAACCATCTGCTTCTCCAGTTGCATGAGGTCTTCAGCAGATGATTTCTCGCCATGAGATTCATGCATGTTTTTTACATCATCAGCCTCCACCTCCAACTTGAACTCCTTACTCGGGGCAACAACGTTATTGGTGACAGCCTCAACTGTCTCATCAAAGCCTCAGAAGTCATTCACAATATAGGGGCACATTTTTTTCCATACCCCATTCAAGTTCATTTGCTTCACTTTCTCCCAAGAATCAACAATATTCTTCAAAGCCTGAAGAATATTGTACGACATCCAGAAGTCCTTGAAAAACAAGCTCTTGTCCTATCCAGTTGCCCTTAGAGACATAGTGATTATTCTTCAGAGGTAGTAGGCCTTGAAAGAGGCAATGACACCCTGATCCTTGGCTGTAACAATGCAGTGGTATTAGGTGCAAGGTAAACCACCTTGATATCAGGATGAACGTCATCAAAATAGGCAGGGTGATGAAGGGTATTGTCCAATAGAAGCAACACCTTAAAGGTCAAACCATTGGAGGCACAGTACTATCCACTTCTGGCACAAAACGGTTGCTGAACTACTCAAATATTTGAAGGATTATCCAAGCCTTCTTGTTCGACTTCCAGATGACTGGCAATTGATCCTTCCATATGCCCATGGGTTTTCTGCCAAATAAACCAGCAAGGGCTTCAGCTTACAGTCTCCAGCAGCATAAGCCACCAAAAGCAAAGTCAGCTTCTCCTTGCTGGTTTTATGGCCTGGTGCTGTCTTTTCCTCCTTGGCAATGTATTTATGACTAGGCATACGCTTTCAGAACAAGCCAGACTCATCCACTTTAAATACCTGATTGGCACAGTAACCCCCTTCCCTTTTTATTTCAGCAAAAGCACTGGGAAACCCTCTTGCTGCTTCATCACCATTAGCAGCTTCACCTTGCACTTTTATGTTATGTAAATAAGCACAGATTTGAAATGATTAAACAAACCTCTACTGGCCACAAACTCCACCTGCACGACCTTCCCCCTTTTTCTTTTTTCAAGGCTTCAAACAATGTTTTAATCTTTTCCTGTATTAACATGCGGCTTACTGGGATACGCCGTCGATTCTGGTCATCAAGCCAAAGCAACAGCAATCTCTCCATCTCGATCATAAGGCAACTACGCTGCCCAGTGATCTGAGTGGACATTATAGGAGTCAAACCCATCACGTGGTCAAGGATGCGATCTTTGTCTTTGATGATTGTTGCCACAGTCGTATGGGCTGATTCAAAAGTGCGGCCAATGTTTGTAGTAGCTTCTCCCTTTTCAGAGCAGTTTGCCATTTCATTTTTAATTTCACATAGTGATGGCTTTTCTTTTCACTGTAGCACTGCCATCAGTGCTATTGGGGGACATAGTAATATCAGTAATGAACGAACATGAGCAAAACAATAGACAGCAGATAAACTCGAGGCACAACATTGCTGGCAGTATATTGAGAGGTTGTTCTTCTTCCTCTTCTAATGCCAGGTGACACCGTACGCCTACACGATGCTCAATAAACAATTTCGCATAAAATCGTACTTACGGCTATGTGGTTGGTATTTTTTTAAAATTCAGTATAATCCTTCATTATAACCATATACATAAACATATAAAAAATAAAGCCATTAACTTGATATATACGAATACAGTTGTGCTGTTAGTTGTGTACTCATCCACCGCACTCACTAACTGTTCAGTGTGCGTGGTGTCAATTTACCACACCAGCCGGGTAGTCGAAAACTTGATTAATAATTAATTGGCCTCCGAAGTAATGGCAAAACGACATTACTCAGAACGACGTTAAACGGGGACCCCCTGTATACACATACAACAAACTGTTCTGCATGAAGATCGTATTTACTACTATGTGTTTGGTAATGTTGTAAATAACTTAAATTTAATTCCTTCAAATAACCAAATACGTAAATAAATAAATAAATAAGGCCATTAACTTTTATATACATATACAACAGTGCTGCTAGATGTGTATTTGTCTGCCATGCTCACAAACTGTTCAGCATGCAAAGTTTGTATTTACCACACAATCCAAGTCCAGGAGGCCCCGTTTTACATCATTCCGCCATTACGTCTGGAACCAATAAATAATTAATAAATAAATTTTTTTACCTACCTGGTTTGTGCGATAAAATAAAACTTCGTAAGCTGAACAGTGTGTGAGCCTGGCAGAGGATTACACATGTAGCACCACTGTTCAATTTGTATATACTAAGTTAATGGCTTTATTTATTTATTTGTTTATGTACTTGGTTAGTTGAAGAAATCAAATTTAATTTGTTTACAAAATTACCAAATACATAGCTGTAAATACGATCTTTATGCGAAAAAGTATGTTGAGATTGGCAGAAGATTAGTCATACGGCATTGTTGTATACATATATGTCAAGTTAAAGGTTTTATTTATTTATTTATTTGGTTATTTGAAGGAATTACTTAGTTTATTTACAAAATTACCAAATAGATA